>JASTWP010003870.1:0-16128 GCA_030770255.1 Temnothorax ravouxi
GAGACAGAGGAGAAACGTAAAGCCACATCATCCATCCAGTTATTACTAAGGATTAAGGTCTTCCCGGAGGTTTCTGACCTGTCTGATGCGAGTATTTCCGCCCAAGATTGATATCCTCATCAGGAACGGTGCGATTGCAATTATGTATCGAGAGATCGCAATAGCTCGCGACAATGGTCCTCGTTGGTGACAACGTTATTGCGTCGTGACACGAACGCGAGAAACCAGATGCATTGTCATCGAACACAACGTTATCGACATCAACTTAATGATCTTGATAATTTAGTATACATGATAAATATCGTTATTTGCATTACAGATCTTAATCCTTGCTTTTGCATGATATTTATTTAAATAAAAATCCGAATAAAAGTAAATTAAATAAAAACGTAATATTTAATGCACAAAAATATAGAATAACTTAAATGTTAAATCTTCGCAGTAAAGATAAGACCATAAATATAAAAAAGATATTATTTTGTCATTATGTGATGAGTCACTTGTAATTATCTCTGCTTTCCATTGAATAAAAAGCACGATAAAGCAGAATAATAATTTTATTTTATTTATTTACATTTTCCAGTTTTGGGTTATCGATACTTGGGTATCAATATTTAACTGCCTGACAATTTATTAATTGTATGATTATATTTACAACTAATTTCCACAATCGTTAATGAGGATTACCATAGCGACCTGGTTTCCAACAACAGCGTAATAAAGTAATTGCGCGAAAATTATAATCGGGTCAAATTCGAAAATTGAATGATTTGAAAAAAGAATGATATTCTATATTCTCGTGCACGCTCTCAAGCAAAAGCATTCTAGGACAAATAAAACGTCAACGCGAGTATCTTGTGAGGAAAGAAGTGTCGGGGAAAATTTGGTCGTATCATGCGGTATCATGCGTGCTTGTCAATATATCCGACGTGTCTCACGAAGCCCAAATACCCAATCAAAAGTCCAATAATATCCGATGTCGCTATTATTATCTCAACCTATCAATGCGTCGTCAAACGATAATAGGCATGTTCCGTCGACATTCTGTGACAGGCTTCGATGGTCGGATTTCATCCTTCAACTTGAATAATTTCATTACATGCAAATATTTGATGAGACTGTGATGCGCACGATTCTGTTGCTATTGTCTAAAAAGATACGCGCGCTACGCTATTATATCGCAACGTCAATCGCCCGTAATTGGTCCAATTTTAGCAAATTGCCAATGGCTATCCCGCCGCGCGCGCGGTTTATCTTGTGTGAAAAATTCGAAAAATTACCAAAATCGAATTTGTTACGATAACGTGGCGAATTTTAATTACACTTCCGAATATATATAGTAAATTTATTGCACACTTTTATGATCAAAGCTTACACTCCGCTTGATGATATAATCATGAACCCGAGTTGCTTTTTTATGGATGGTCCGACGACCTCGCTTAATAATGCCCGTCGCAAGTTTGTTCAGAACTGCCGCTTGTTTCTCCTGGAGGAAACAAAGTGAGGTGAGAGAGAGTCTCGTCAGGAAACCCCGTCTCGTTTGTAACACAGGAGAATGCATAACGTCGTGCTCGTGCTTTTCAACTAATTTCTTGACTTATACCCTGTGACGGACTCGAGTATCAATATCGGGATAGTGACAACTACAGTGTGAAGAATTATCTTTAGTAGGTATATACATATAAGTATAATTTCCGGAGAATTATGCCCTGGGTATTATGCCCGCTATATATCTTACTTATCTCGTCGCGCCCAACATCGTGATTGTTATTACTATTTTTATTATCGGCGGAACTTTTGTTTGCGTAGACTGAACGATCGCGCTACCCGATACTACGTCGACTTTTGTCTGCAAGCTCGTTGCGCTTCGGTAGAGTGATACCCTTCAATTTGGCGGACATCGGCGAGGGAATTCGAGACGTCACAGTGAAGGAATGGTACATGAAAAGTTTGATATAATCTGTAGAAGAATGTCTTTTCACGATGCACAACGGTATACATTAAAAGATACGTTTATCCGAATTCGCGTAATCGTTCGAGTCTGAATTTCAAGTTTATTCGGACGAAGTAGTGGTCCCTTAGGAAAAAAAAACCTTCAATTTATGATTCCTAAATTATTTGGTATCACAAGTGTTTCTAATTCAAATTACAAAAGCTTTCTTTAATTCCGATATACAAATTATTTGGTATCAAGAACTTTTTCAAATTTTAATTGAGTAGTATATTGTGCACCAAAAGGAAAAGGGTTTTTCAGACTTTTTTCAGAATGTGAAGTTTATTGCCCGAGCCGAAGGCGAGGGCGGCAATCACATATGAGTCTGAAAAGCCTTCGATCCATGGTCCACACGATATTTTTCACAACAATTTAATGGAAATGTTCGACTTTAAATGCCTGTAAAGTGTGTGCATTTGGTGTTTGATTCATACCTATAGCTTGTGTACGTGCGTTAAACGTTAAATAGAAAAAGAAAAAAATAGTAACGCGGGGTCTATGGGCGAAGCTCCGGTGTGGAGATGTGGAGGGTGAAAGCCTTTCACCTATCACAAAATTAAAATTTGAATGATAATAAAATTTTAAAAAGAAAAATATAAATAATTTCAATTTTTGCACTAAATTTGATTGACAATTTGGGATTTTATTTAGAGATATTATGTAAATAGGTACAATTAGTTATCTTATTATTCAGTGACTTTATTAAGAAAAAAGAATTCCAAATCGATAGTTTTAATACAAATAATTTTTGAAGTAGTAATCATTTTTTTTATTCATTGAAAGTAATATAGTTTTCACAATGAAATAGTATATAGGTCATGTATTTTCCTGCTACTTTACTTTCTGCCCGCTACGTCATCAATTTTCTTCTCTATAAGGCATGCACGAAAGTAAACCCAGCGTGAAATTGGCCCCTTTCGCCTCGCTCTACAGGCATCGAAAATCAGACTTTCAGGAGGTGTCGTAAAAAAACTTTTTAAATTTTGATATCTAAGTTATATTGATATTAAAAGTTTTTTAAATCTTGATTTCAGAAACCTCTTTAATTTTTAATAAATTAATTGTCTGAGTTAATTCAGCATTTTTTAATAATCCAAAATATTTTTATCTCCATTCTGAATTCGGCGAAATCCTTTAGGTACGTGAAACCGGGAGACCGAGTGAATCAGTTCGACAAGATCTGCGACGTGGAGAGTGACAAAGCCGCAGTAACAATCACGAGTCGCTACGATGGTCTCGTCAAGACTCTCCACTACAAGGTAGACGACGTCGCGATGGTCGGCTCGGCATTGTGTGATATTGAGATAGAGGACGATTCGAAAGACGAATCTACGAGCGAAAGGGACGACGCGGAAGAAACCGTAAGGAGTGCCGAGAATCAAGAGACTGATAAAGCTAAGGAGAGAGAAATAGACGAAGAGACTGACAATTCGAAGAATAAGGAGACGGAAATAGACGAAAAGATTTACATTTGGGAGAATAAGAAGAGGGAAAGGGATGATGAAGTCAGTCAGATGGGACAGTCAGAGGACAACATCTTGGGGAAGGTATTGGCAACCCCGGCGGTGAGGAGGATAGCTAAAGAGAACAATATAAAGTTAGAGGACGTAACAGCGACTGGCAAGGAAGGAAGAGTGCTCAAGGAGGACATCCTGGCACATTTACAGAAAATTTCCGCGGATTCGAAAGTTAGAACAGAAGTTAAAACGGAAGCTCTGTCGTTCACCAATGTGACGGGAAAGACTGTCGGCTTTAAAGGATACTCGAAACACATGTGGAAAACTATGACGAAATCTTTGGTGAGTCATCGAGACGCTGAAAAAACAGTTACCTAATAGTAGCAACTTCTTTTCGTGAAGTCTAAGAGATCCTAGAATCTTTCTTTCGTGGACACTAAATTCTATTTGTAATATTCTGTGCTTTAATTCTTCCTTTCTCTCTTCTTTCTGTCTTGATTTTGAATTCTTCAAATTTAATTTTCTACAATCCCGATTTCCACAATTTTTCCTACAATTCCTATATCTTTCAATAAACATTTTTTTTTATATTCTTATAAACAAACGACTCATTCATCAGAAAGTAACTTTATCTTTACCACGAATTTCTCGCAGAGCATACCGCACTTCGTCTACAGCGACGAGTGCAACGTAAACCAAGTGATGCGCTACCGAAACGAAGTGAAGGACTCTCTGAGGGAACGAGGCGTCTCTCTGACTCTTTTGCCGTTTTTCGTAAAAGCGGCCTCGCTGGCGTTAGAACAGTGCCCCAAGTTGAACGCCTGGCTCGACGAGGAAAACCAAACGCTGACGGTCCTGGACAATCACAACATCGGCATCGCCATGGACACTCCGGAGGGCCTGGTGGTACCGAACATCAAGAACGTGCAGAATCTCAGCGTTCACGCGATCGCGCGGGAGCTCAACAGGCTTCAGGAGTGCGGTAGCAAGTCGTCGATTCCGCTTGCCGATCTAACTGGCACGACCTTTACGTTGTCCAACATAGGCGTGGTGAGTGCGCGCACATCAAAAGACAAAAAAAAATCATGATCGAGATAAATTGTAAATTAACCCTCTGTAAATTAACTCTGTAAGCTTTTTGGGGGGGACTTTTGATACGTTATTCATGTTTGACGCTATTTTTTCCTACCCTAAAGTATTTTAAAAAATTTGAAAAAATTCAGATTTTATCACAAAACGTCTGTCTACATTGTAGTTGACGATTTTATGGTATATCATTCTGATAAACAAGCAGATATCATTTTGGCTCGGACGCCGTTGACCGACGTTTACACAGGGAGGGTTAATATAAATTGTGTCTGTGGCGGTTTTCTGCAACGCGGTTTCGCTAAATGCAATCTTTAACGATGTTAAATTTTATTTCACTTTTAAAATCACGTGTCCAAAGCTTTGATTTCTTTCCTGCCACTTTCTTTTCTTTTTTCTTCTTTTTCTAAATATTCATTTTTATTTGTTGCCGTATTCTTCGGCATCTCTTAATCGACTTCTAGGTCGGGGGAACGTACACGAAGCCGGTGATCCTGCCGCCTCAAGTGATAATCGGTGCATTCGGAAAGGCGCAGAAGCTGCCGCGATTCGATGACAAGGGAAATGTAGTTCCGGCCAGCATAATGTCGGTCAGCTGGTCCGCGGATCATCGCGTCGTCGACGGCGTAACTGTGGCAAAGTTCTCCAATCTGTGGAAGCAGTACGTGGAGAATCCGGCGTATCTGCTGATCGACGCGTGAAGCTGTCTTACATATACTCTCTAAAAGTCGAAGAGTAAAATGTTACTAAAATCTAGTGAAATGCAAGTCTAACGGAAAGTGAAAATTGTGCCTGTGCATTTCGATTGATTCGCCACTCTAAAGGCCATTGCACGTAATAAAGTTTTAGTCATAATCGTAAGGTCGTAAGAAAATAGACCAATCACACTCGATTATTCTTCAAGCGCGAGAAGAATAATTGACTGTGATTGGTCTATTTTCTTACAGCCTTACGATTATGACTAAAATTTTGTTACGTGCAATGGCTTTAAGATAGAGTAAAATTGCGCTCTATAAGTTGGAGTGAAATCGCATTTTATTTGAGTGAAAGGGCACTCTTTTCAAGTGCGGCAGATCAGTGTCCATAGGACTGAATTATGTTATTCTTACAATTTTGAGTAGAAAATTTCACTCTGTTAGAGTCATTTATCGATCTTTAGTGAATCGTGATTCACTCCGGTAAAGTGTATAGTCACTCTAAAAATTTGAGTAAAAAATTTACTCTTATCTTATAAAAGTACTCGCATTTATTTAAATTAGAGTAACAACCCTCTCTTTTGAAGTGACTATCACTTTAATATATATTAGTGACGAAATCACTCTATGAGATTTAGAGAGTATACGAGGATTTAGTCCTTACGTTACTTACATAACTGAAAAAAGCTCAACAGCATCATTTCACATTTCGCCACAGTCTTCATAATCTCATAGTTTTCTTTGATAATATGCAGAAGGTCCAAGATAAACATAAAAAATGATTAAACATAAAAAAAGACGTATTCAACTTCGTACATACATTATATCAATACTCAGTTTTTTTTTTGTTATATCACTTATATCAATGTAGCGGTCGGCAGGTAAATTTTGTACACATAGGCGCGGAATTTGTTCCGCGAGCTATACAATGTCCAACGAGTTAAAATTATCCATCGAGTTTTCGAGTTGTCACGTTTCCACGAATCTACCGCGCCACGGAAAAAAAGTTATTATCTCGCGGAAACTACCTTTGCGAAAGAGAATCACGTTCCTCGTTTCTTTACATAGCGATGTAATTATTATGTTTTATATTACTTCGTTTTACATCTTTATATTTCTAATTCGCCGCGTTTTATTTCCACTCTGTCCATTTTATGTTCCGAATGTTTTTAAGAGACATCAGTCTTATTGTTATATCAATTTATCTTATCATTGACTAATTTTGTGCGCACGAAATAAAATAATTATTATTGCGTCTTATAAGAACGTTTTGTTAAACTGGAACTTTTTACAACGGTACGCAACGTGACATATATGCAAACGAGTCAACAAAAGGAAGAAGGTTTTTCCCTCCTATTTTCATTTCTACGAACCGATACACGTAATATCGATCGACGTAACATCGAGAGGGTGCTTAGAGGTGGAGAGATGCATAAAAATGCTAGAAATACTCAAAACGCTTTGTACGTAAATATTAATTTATTGCTGCACAACCAACTAGGACTTCTCGTTAAAGGTCAGACATCTTCTACTAACATATTCAAAATGCAATAGTAATTGTATATCAGAAGACGACGTCCGGTAGAACGTGAGTATCTGTTTGTACATCGATCACCGTTACAAACTATAAATTATTCATACATGACAACCATAATTAACGTACGCTAACGAAGTGGCTGTACCGTTCATAGAGACAAATCATTCTCCGGATAAACGCGGACGTCGCGAAACGCAATGTTTAACGCGTCAATCATCCGAATCATCGAAGAAAAAAAAAAAGAAACACTTTGGCACAAAAAAAGACGAGTTCGGTTCGCCTCGAAATTCGTTTGACACGATAAAAAAAAAAAAATAAACCAAACAAAACGCATCGCAAGTAAAATGGTACGACCACTTGATTGCTTTCTCACAACGTTTGTTTACATACACACAATTAGTCGCTTATTGTATATACACTCATGGGTATAACTCGGAGTTTCAGTCATGCGTTCAATCTTAAATTCGCAATTCACCCCGATCGATAACGATAGCGAGCGTCGCTTATGGCGTTTCCGTGCAGGACGCGTACGGCTTGTGCGTCCGTCCGACAATCGCAATTATTGCGAGATAATTAATACAAAAACTTTTGGAAAATTCTCTCATTAAAGATCAGATCCAAACGCAATTCCAAGTATAAATTCGTTATACTTGGGCCTCCCAATAGGTCCCGGGGTGACCGCCAAACCCGTCTTGGTCGGAAATGCCGTTAAACATGTAATAGGTATCCAAAAGGTAGTCAGTCTGTTTAGTTTAGAGTAGTAGAAAAGGGTATAATATGTGGCTGTGTTCCACTTATCGCTACACAACGCTCGCGACGCGAGCATCATTTCGTTCTTGTTTAACATTTGACAAACAACAAGGATGAAATGATTGATTCCACGAGCGTTGCGGGCGATAAGTGGAACGCACCCTGTGTGTTCGTGGTCCATGAAAGTGGAAACTTCTCCGCCAGTTAACACGTTGAATTTTACCGTAAAATCTTATGATACGTAACACCGACGAAGAACGAAGATACAAATAGACACAGACACTAACTTAATAACAACAATTAATTAACTAACACTCAGTCCCAGATCTTCGGCATCTTTTCTCTGTTGCTTAGATTGGCATTTCGAAATTTTCAATTGACGGGACCTTTTAGACTCGTAATAAAAATCGATAGGTTCATCCTGATTAATAATATTATAATATTATAATATTAAATGGCTTGACGTTAATCGCATTATCGTTAATTAGAGAAATCAATTTTGGCGATAAAATTACACTGGAAATTGATAAATAGAAGGGACCAATCGCATCATATTTATAAATAAAATCTAGATTCAGAAGATTCGTGGAAGAAATCTTTAACAGAGAAAAAATGCGGAACGCCTGGCACACAGTAAATAGTCCTGCATTCACACTGGTTTAGATTATAACAATGCGCTTAATATATATATGTAAACGCAACATACATACATACATACATACATATATATATATATATATATATATATATATATATATATATATATATATATATATATACAATATATATATATATATATATATACAATATATATGTATATATGTATATATATAACCGAATAACGATTTCATTTGTGCTGCCACTTTTCAGTCCTACATTCCTCTTATCCTCTCCACCGCGACTTTTCCTCTTATCACCTTTCTTCTATCGGTCTGGCATCGACAAAAGCCGTGCCAATAGAAGAAAGGTGATAAAAGGAAAAGTCTTATCTCGCCCGTCGTTCGGCAATATCACGCTCGACTAACAATCGTCGCGGGAAACGGTTCCTAGGTACAGATTTGTTCCTTCAACAAGATATGAACGGAAGAAACGCGAGTAATTGCCAAATTAGTCGCTAAATCAGTCGCGTTAGTTCCGAAAGGCGTTTCGTGGTCTCGACAGTCTAAGAACATTAATAATAAAAATATCAAATAACAATACACGTATACATCCATTTAGTCCTCGAGCACTGGCGCGAGATGTGGAACTTTTATAAAATTTACATATACGTGTATTCGTGCACGTATAAAATAATAACGAATACATATATTTATATACATAACAGACACGCGATTCATAAAATTTATATACGTTACTGTTATAATGTCCAAACTATCTCTTAATAACATTATTAATAAAATTTTATTGACTGAATTTTTATCACGTTTTATAATTGACGGATACATCGAATATTAATTAAAGAGTTAAACGATATACGAGATTTCCTTTTGTATGATCTTCAATGTAATAACCGAAGGATTAGATATATCCTTCGTTAACATCACGAAAGTACGCGCCAGTGTTTAAGGATTAATTAACGATCGAACAGCGATCTCTCGCGATATGGGATAAATCTGAAAAGAGCGTAAATGCGAAAGAGATATCCATAGATAATACACGCCGCAATTGTTGAACGTCCTTGGATTGACACTGATACGAGTATAAACATTATTATCAATATAAGTACGGCACATAGAAGAATATTTTCTTTTCTCTCCTACCAGACAAGAGAGTGACGAGGATCCCACAGAGCGAGGCGCAATTATTATCAATAACCCTGAATGCTCGATTATCTACAAACAGATATCATTTCGAATTGCCGTCTCGCAAAAACAATGAACTTTTCGTTCGTAGTCAAACATTCGGCTGAACAATCCGAGGTTCCACTTGACTCACAACAGTTCGAAGCTATCCTCTTTATAGTATCCGTCGGGATCATAGAATTTATAGCTTTGCCGTATGCAATAACAACTATAGATATTCAACAACTGATAAAGATCGCTGTACACGATCGGATCACGTTACAAATGATTCGATTACAACAAAGAGCGCAATGACATTATACATATCTCACGATGAAAATACGTATGGGATGTTTCGTGTAATATTTCCGACAAAAATCACCTATGAATCCCTTGAAAAGTTCTAAGCCGACTTTCTCTTAATAAAAATTTAATCACCACTCTCACCTTCACAAATATTACACTTTAGTATCTTAAGAATTAAGATATTTAATAATAAAAATTAAAATTTTAATGTTTCTTATATATAAAATGTATTTTTAAATATTTTCCAATTTCAAAACTAAAAATTTCTGTTACAATTCCCGATTCATTGAATAAGGTCCCCAAATTAAAAAAAAAAAGACTAAAACATTTTTAGCTATTCTTAAAAATTGGTGGCTTTTTAAAAATTATCATTAAAAAACTGTCTATATTTTAGCATTCTATGTTGGAAAAAAAAACGACTCTAAATCGTAAATTCAAAAGCGAAGTTTTTGTCGTCGAAACATCTCGTGGAAATATCTGTAACAGTACACTTCGACACGCGGGAACAATCGAGACACTTATTTACACCGCCGGGGACCTGTGGGAACCTCGTCTAGCTTGTCTACAGATAAATTTGTTTATATATAATATATGTATATATTTATATATGCATAGTATATATATATATATATCTTTTTCTCAATGTGTTATGTATATGGATAATAAATAGTACTTTATTTTCTGGCACATTGTCGGCACTCCCGTCGTGGGGAACGCATATAGATATAGATATAAATCGATCAATCTACTAATATTATCATCTACATACGCGGATGTCCGTGTGTGCATGGTAATGTTGGTAGATTAATCGATGTGTCTCGGAATTAGAGAGCTTTCGAGAAAGACATTATTGTTCTAGTTGTAGTTACTAAAAGAATTAGAAAAGGTTTTCTTCCTCTTTGTTCCACCACGTATCTATGATGATAAGTTCCACGTTATATCTAAAATGATAAGTCGCGACAATAACTTTACAATCATTGATGGCGACTTATCATCATAGATACAACAGTACCGGTGGCACGCAGAATGGCGACAGCGTTATTGTGATCCGACTTGGTAAAGTCGATACCGTCCACCTCCAGAATCTTGTCTCCCGGCCGAAGAGTACCCTGAGCTGGCCCATCGGGGTTCACTTTCGTCACGATTATTCCCTGCAACAAAAGCCTCGTGAATATTCAGATATCTCTTAATGTGCGAATAAAATTCAATGTAAATTAACATGACTACACGTACGGTCTCTGCACCCGCTACTCCGCCAGCTATGCTGAAACCGAGACCTGGATTCTTCTTCACTTGAACGGGCAGCTGCGAAGAAATGTACTAGAATTAGAAAAATCAATATATACTTACAGCTATCATTATAATGACGTAAATTGCTTTTTCAACTACAGAAAATTCATAAAGTTATCGAAATTACTTTATTTTTTGCATGGATATATCTTGATAAAATTAATCTTTAATTTTATTTAATCTTTCAACTTATATATAAAATAAGTTGAACTTTTACTTTTTTATTTTTATTTCCTACATTTGTACCTTAGAGTTAAAAAGTATCTTTAATTTTTGTCAAAATGTAATTAATTTACTTTTTTTAATATACCAGGAGTTTAAATTGTGTATAATAATAAAGGGTCTTATGTCCATTATTACTAGTTCCTAAGATACAATGTTTAGAAAAAGACGGATTAGAAATTTTCATAGAAATAATAAACTTTAAAACCTGTTTTTCTAAATTTATAATAATGGAGAATATACAATTCTTTACTTCTAAAGTACAGATATATTTTTTATAAAGTTTCCTTGCAGTATGTTATTCAAAAATTGTGTGTGTTTATATAAAAATAACATCTCACATAAAACATATATTCCATTTTCCAAATTTCTTCATAAATCAGAATACCTACCACATTCGCGTTTTTGTGAGGGCCGAACATCCACTTGAACTTCGGCTTCCTCTCCGAGTTTGTTGTCTCATTCGACGTAGGACTCGTGTGTTCCTTGAAACTTTCGGCGTCAAAGTTCGTGTCGTCTTGAGATTTGCCGTTCGTACTGTGGTTCGATATGTCTTGGCTCGAGCTGCTTTCGTTCTTAGTGACAGCGGTAGTGGGTGAAGCGACGTTCGACGCGTCGATGATGCTCCTGCTCGTTTGAATGGGAGTGACGGCATTCACCCGAGCGACGTTCGTCGTCGCCTCGTTCGTCGGAGCGCTGGTATTATCGCACGAACTGTTGCTCGAGGCGTTTCCGTTCGTCAGCTTCCTCGATCGATCGAGCGGTTTCACCGGCGCTGATAACGGACTGCGATACTTTTTTCCCGTAACCGGCGACGTGGGTATGCCAGAATACGCACTCAACGTTCTGCTCGGGTCGTATTCCTCCCTTGATGGACTCCTGCTCGAGCTCGCGTCGTTACCCGAGCTCTCCACGTGTTTTGCCTTGAGAACGGGAATTTTGCTCGGCTTAAGAGCGCGATCGTTCTGTTCGGGATCGGCGCCGGAATTCAAGGTCGGCGTGCAACTTTGGTCCGCGCTGGTCTGATCAAGAGAACTCGTTCGTCCGTTATCCATTGGCTTGTCGTAAGAATTGGTGAGATTTGCCCGATCGCCTGACGACACGGACGCGCATTCCTCAGCTTTCGCCGATTCCGCGTTCGTATCAAAGTTTTTCTGTTTCGTTACATCCGGTAACGGTCCGACTGAATTTAAGGACGAGTTGAAAGGTAACGAAGGTGATACCAGATGCGCATCCGTTTCGATCGCTAAAAAGAGACGAAGATTCACGTTAGATTTTAATTTTTTCCTGTTTAAACATCAGCTGTCTACAAATGATAGAAATACGTGATAAAGAAAATATGTGCACAAAAAATAAATACTGCAAAACTTTTCTATCGTAATATTATTCACGTAAAATCATCTATACTATACTGTACTGTACAGATGATCCACACGTAATCTTAACATTATCGTCTTTTTCACCCATACGATTTTGTGGATAAAATTTCTTTACAGAGAATCGTACGATTTTTAACTTATAGGTTTTAGTGAACGAATGATAACATACGATTATTAAACTGCTGGAAAAAGGCGGCCTTTTTGGAGAACGCCGCTGCAATGTGATACGGTGGCGGAGCCGGCGGTACGTCACACGATTTCGGCGCGACGGCTACTCGCGTTGGCTCGCCGTACTTGCCGTCTGTCGCGTCGACGGACATCGTCGTCCTATAGGGTTCGATTAACTTCTCGGATTCCACAATTTTCGCCGTGTTCGCTTTGGAATACTCGTCCGGCTTCCACGTGGAGTTGACATAATCAGCCACCGTTGGCGCTTTCGCGATGTAATCGGATGTGGGATTGCGGATATACTTGGCCTCCCGGATGTCCTGGGCTCTTCTCCTTCGCCAGCACGGTCTTGTTCGCCTCGTCGGATGATTCCTCGGACATCGAGTGCTCCGTCGCTCCAGGATCAGCCGATCTGTTGCTCTTGCTGTAGTTCTTTGTCGTGTGACGATCGACAGAGGTTGTAGACAAAGGTGTGCTCTGTCGAAAAAAAATAAAATAATAATAATAATATGCATTGGTAACAATAAGATCAAACCTGCGATTCTCTTATTTGTACCTTATTTATTAGAAGTTTACTTAATAATTATTTTTATTTTTCAACATAATTTCCCTTTACTCGAATGCACTCGAACCACCTACGCTGCAAGGTTATTACTCTGTATAAAACTCCGATTTGTCAAGTGATGCAAAATATCCGTCAACTGTCTCTTTCACTTCTTCATCCGACGAAAATGTTTTCCCAGCAAGGAAATTCTTCAACAATGGGAATAGATGGAAGTATGACGGAGCTAAGTCAGGTGAATAAGAAGGATATTCCAACAAACCGTACTCTAATTCCTGGATTTTATTCATTGAAACAGCACTTGTATAGGGGAGTGCATCGTCTTGATATAAAACCACTTGCTAGAAGAATTAAATGTTATTTTCAGTTTTTTGAACTTGTTTTTTTTTTACAGACAGTGAGTGAAATTCTTGAAAAATGTTTTTTGTCGGTGCAATTTCCCATTAAACCTATGTTAAAAATGCCAACTTTGAGATTTAATATCTCAAAAACTAGACGTTAGACATCTTTTCAAAATTGCAAATTTAAATGTATTTAGGTTTTCTTTATAATATATTTTTAATTCAGATTTTTTTTCTTTGACATGCTCTGATGGCCGAACCACCTTAAATATTTATATTTGATAAAAACGGCAAAGTCTCTTGTTATTTTACCGAGCGCTCCTACAACGTATAAGTGCCTTCTGTTTATAACTTTATTGCGATTTTCAAGTGGCTCTCGTAAAAGATTTAATGTAAAATTTAATATTGTGTGTATACATATGTGTATATACATATAATTGAAAAAAATGTATATACATAAAGTTCAAAACTTCAATAATTACTTAGGAAAATATATAATCACCATATCATATGATAAATATTATACATCATAAATTCGTTTATGACCAAACAATTTTGGCTGCGTTCCGATATTCACTGCAAGTACTGAAAATCTATAATTTACGTAACGTATCTATACTATAGATTTTCAGTACTGACAGTGAATATCGGAACACAGTCTTTATTGTTTGGCAAAAAGAATATCGCGTAAATGAGCGACGAATACTTACTCTTTGATCGTGAATGGACTGATGATGCAGATTACGGGCGTGTCTAGCGAGATTGCGTAGCTCCTTGGGATAGGGGGTCGGTGCTCGATGAAGTTGCCTGGGGACTTCGGAATCTACCTCAGCAGCGAAACATATCCTCTTGCCGTTTCCGATGATCGAACTCGAAATCGGTCCTGCGGTCTGCGTCATTTCTACAATTGAAATTATAAATATCACTACGCGAAGATACGGACGATACGGTGAACGTAAAAGGGGTTATATTAATAAAATGCTGGCGCGAACGTGTGCGATGTTTTTCAACGAAGGCACTATTCGATACCATTTTCTTCATATCTTACCGTTTCATTCCTCGTCTTCCTGTCCCTCTTCTACTAGCAGCGTGAATAAATATCGCATTTTATTGTTAGTTAATAAGCAAGATAGAGCATGTTTTTGTAATAGGGTAACTGAGGTAAGCAAGAAGCCGATTCTTTATTAGTTCAGACATATGTATATAGATATAATTAAAGCTATGTTACAGAAAGAGATACAATTATCTTTCTATAAGTTATTGGAAGATTTTCAAGCAATTTCTGATGCACGAGATTAGTAAAGAGACATTAGAGCCATGAATGAAATTAAACGAAACTTTATGGTTCCAAAAATGGTGGAAATAATGGATACTCACGCTCCAAGTCCTGCCGCGGTTTCTGTGGCAGCATAAAGCAGCTCAACACCATCATGTCCTCCTCGCAATTGAACTCCTGCTGCAACGGCACTAACGGCTGGCTCTGATTGTCACTCAACCACAACGCCTTCAAGTTGCTGAGATTCAACATGGAGACTGGAAGAAACTTGATGCAGTTGTTGACGAGATTAAGCACCCGCAGCGAGGACAGGTGGCCCAGCTCGGGCGGCACGCGCGTCAGATTGTTCGATCGCAATGAGAGCAGGGACAACGACGTGCAGCTGCCAATCTCGGCGGGTAGCGCGCGCAGATAATTATTGTCCGCGTTGAGACAGTGCAGCTTGCGTAGCAAGCCGATCGAAGACGGCAAATACTCGATAAAGTTCTTAGTGATTATAAGCTCCTCTAAGTTCGACATCTGGCCGATGTCGTTCGGCAGTGCGTTCAGTTGATTGTCGTCAATCTTGAGGGTAACAATCGTGCGCAGGTAGCACAGCGTGTCGGGCAGCTCGTACATCTCGTTCGAGGAGAGATTCATGATCCCGATGTCGCGCCAGCCGCGTATCTCTATCGGCAGCGCGTGTATCGCATTCATCGTGCAGTCGAAGTGGTTCAAGCGGTAGAGCTGCTCGACATTCGCCGGGACACGCCTGATGTCGTTGCCGTCAATCCACAACTCCGTGAGATTGATGAGATCTCCTACAACTTCAGGCTGAAAACAATAATACATATGTAACTCCCGTATAACATTCTACTAACACATACTAAAATTGAAATTAAAAGTCAGTGTAAAAATTTAAGGAGGTTCGATGGATACTTGTGAGTCAAAAATGCGACTGAAATAAATGTCATTACAGCGATCCCGAATTATATGCAATATTAGTATAATGAGTCGTGGATGCTACTTACGTGCTATATTCTTCGTTAATTATTAATGTATAGAATATATGTCGGGGTATGAGAACGTCAACGACTCGGGAATCGCTTATTATCCAAGATTCTACGCTGGGACCTGAACTTTATGACGATATAGCCTTCAATCCACGTAGTAAAGTCCGATTTTTAAAGTCTTTACACAATCCTTGATGTTTCATCTATCAAATGCTAGGTTTTCAAAGTCCTAAGTTGGCTAAGTGTGTACTAAACCAGTGATAATCTACCTCGGAGAGACTTTCTCCATAAGA
>JASTWP010003871.1:0-16104 GCA_030770255.1 Temnothorax ravouxi
TTACTGTTACTGTTAAGGCCTTGGCACATAGAAAAACTTAAGCAGTAAGAAATCAACGGTATGGATTCGCTACCGCGTTTAGGGCTGTGCCTTAAGTTCTTGACTGTGATTGGCTGATTTGCTAACTGCTTGAGTTTTACTGCTCAAGTTTTTTTATGTGTCCGGGCCTTTACGAAAAAGTGTGTGTCCGGACCCTAACTCTGTTCCAGATCTGGGTACACTGTCGCCGACCCACTGGGCGTACCCCTTTGTCTCCCGCGTTTGCGCAGATGTTCCAAGCAGTATTGGATACTATGGCTCCACTTTCCTTCTTAACAACAAAGGCGGTTTAGAAATATGACACTCTCTAACGGATATTATATGGATAAACGAACTGTTATATGTGAAGATATCTAATTGTAAGTGCTAAGGCATAAACAAGCACTTCGATTGATAATATCTAATGTAAGTATGTAAAAATGTGACAATAAATGTTCTAAATCTGCTAAATCTGCTAAAAATGTGATAATACCAATATTGAGTGTTTTGTCAATCAAGATATTTATTTTATATTTCTATAATTAAAAAACTTTATGTATATGATGTAAATTTCAGTTGCACTAGTATACAAGGTATTGCAAGTACTTAATTAAATTTTCTGCGAGATTGTTGTCATTCTTGTTGTCATTCTTGTAGAAAATAATTTTTTTTTCATGCTCTTAAAATCTCGATGAATTCCAAAATTGCGCAAAACGGCATGAAAATGCTATGTAAAGTACTTCGAAACAGCAATTTTTGAAATTATTCTTTTAAATAATATGTACATATAGGTATATATTGTTATGCCCGGGACACACTCGTGCTCCGCACACTGCCACTCGCGTTGGCGCATTTCCGAACTCGCGGAAATAAAAAGAGAAAACTAGCGAAAAAAAACTGCTTTATTCAGTAAGGTACAGTAAGGTCCATTTTGTACTTTAGTAAGCTTTATTCAGTAAAGTACAAGTTCATTCGGTTTAATTAAGGTCTCCGCTTCCACAATCTTCATAGCATTGTTATTCAATCAATTCGTCGTCAAGGTGGACGTCGCGACTTGCGACTTCTTCTCCGGCATCTTTTTTTTTGTTTCTCGTAGGAAGAGAAGAAATGCCTCGCGCACCTCCGAGGGCTGGCCACACCGCAGTATGTGGGGCTTGCACCCACTAAAACTCCTCTCTCTAAACACAGTACAAAAGGACTACAGTCACGATACGTGGACAACGAGGCACTACATCACGTGGCGAGACAGTCCACACGCACAAATGACAGAAAACACGTAAACCGTAAGACTAGGACCACACCCAGTGAATCAATCCCAGAAGAGCTTCAACCTAGCGAGGGAAACTACCCTTAGTCGAATGGCCAAGACACACCTGCGCCGCCATTCGACCGCTTCGGGGAGGCCTCATGATAATAGCCTGCACAGGCCTATTGCATAGTTAAAATATGTGAAATCACGTGATATTAGAAAAAGTTGTTTGAAATGTCGTTAAAAGTTTCTCTAGACAATTTGTAATTTGCGTCAGAATTTAGAGTAAAATTTCATATATAATTCATATAAAATCATTTCATGTATATAATTTTTATACGCTGTAAGGTAAAGGTACCAATACCCGGACATGTACCTATATCCGGACACCTTTATTATTTATAAGTATAACGAGAATTAAAATCAAAGAAAAAAGTATTTTTTCTTGTAGTTTGAAACTTCAGTTATAATATCCAAACGTTTATTTTCATAAAATATTTTTTTAAAGGTATCCAGACACAGATACGTGTCCAGGTACGTATTGGTAGATACGTATTGGTACATTTCCTAATATGCTTAAGTGTCCGGGTATTGGTACCTTTACCTTATAATGCAAGAAACATTTAAGTGGGAATTGAAATACACTTATCTATCAAATATACATATATTAAGATACGTACATGCATTATTATAGATGATGTATTAGGAAATAGAATTCTGATAATATTTAAGGATGTTCTGACTATACACTGAGAAAAAAATTTCTTTCAAACAAGTAAATACATTTTCTTGAAACAGATTTCTTCGAAACAAATAAATATTTTTTTCACAGCAATAAATAATGTATGCTTGTAAATAAATATTTTATTGTTTTAAGAAAATTATTTCGTATGTCTCTGATTTGGTTCCTCTAAAGTAATGATATAATGACATGAATAGCATCATTATTAAACTGAAGTAAATCATTTTTTTGTAATAAGAAAACCGAATTTCTTAAGGGGATGCTGGAGCCGTCTGTTTTACCGACATTTTTTGTCGGCACGTAGCGTCGTATTAATTTGACAGAATTAAAAATCCTTCTCCAGAATTGCAGTACATACATTAATGATTCGGGGGAACTCCGATTTTATATAGAAAACGAGAAAAAATTACGGAAGTACAGATTTTCTTATCCTACTTTTATCCCAATATGGCGTCTCGAGTTGCGGCGAGCTGTCAGCTCGTCACAAGATGTATATTTCATATAAGAGATATACCATTGGTACGAATGCGAAAACAAGTTCCCCCGAATTGCACAACAAGAAAAACATCGATAAACCTTCCAAATCAAGATTTGGAAGCGTAATATAAAATTATAATGTCGATGTGCATCGTGCGTATGTGTGCGTGCAATGTAGCGTGCTATCCTTGTCTATATCTTTGTCTATACAAGGACAGAAATAGTCGATAACATAGAAAATTGTAATTTTGTCGGTTAAACAGACGGCTCCAGCATCACCTTAAAGGAGTAAAATAATGTGAAATAAATATTTTATTGAACAAAGAAAATCATTTATTTGTAATAAGAAACTTAATGAATAAAAAAATTTTCAAATAAATATTTTGTTGAACGTCATAAATAATTTATTTGCAATAAGAACTTGAATGCATAAATACGCACGATTAAATATTTTGTTGAACGAAAGAAATAATTTATTTGCGATAAGAAACTTATAATGTCCTTAATAAGTAAAAATATTTTCAAATAAATATTCTATTGAACGAAAGAAATATCTACTAATATATTTGCAATAAAATATACAATATTCTTAAATGAATAAAAATGCTTGCCAGGAAATATTTTGTTGAATGTCAGAAATAATTTATTTGCAATAAGAACTTGAATGCATAAATACGCGTAATTAAATATTTTGTTGAACGAAAGAAATAATTTATTTGCGATAAGACAAATTTTTTTTACATTTTGATATTTAGTTTAAAATTTTTTTTCTTTTTAATTTGCTCTTAAATTCTAAAGTACAAAGTTATCACTAAAAAATTAAAAAAGTTACAAAAATTAAAATATCAAAGTCTACATCGACCGTAATCAAGTATTATATCATTAAAATACAAGAAAATATAATCGAATTGTCCTAATTAATTTTCGCTCAATTTCTTATAATATTTCCGCAATTTCTGATAAGTAACAAAAACTTACATGTGAGCGCTGATTACAAAATTCCATGCAATACAAAACTGGAAACTGTTACTGGAGTCGTCGAGTATGTACGTTCGGAAGATATACGCAAAACCAAGGAAAGAGATTTCGCGTTAAGCGCGCGATTTATGTTTGCTAGAATCGTTCTAGTAATATATCTCGATAAAGGGTCTTTATGTGCAATAATCATTTTGCATAAAAAGATATCCAATTATTTGAAATTCGCTTTGCACTTGCCTCTCCATCAACTTCTACTTTAATATAACAAACTTTATTAATAGAATAAAGTGGAACTAATTGAGCATAGGGGCAAGTTGGGCGACGCAAATATATTTCAGTGAACAAAACACATATGAACATGTCAATACGCGCTTAGAAAAGTGACAACATTTCGCCATATATTTAAATCTACGTTCGGCCGTCAGTTAGCGAATATATGTGATTGTTTCTTGTTTCTTTCGTACACTGAAAGTAAAATTATCATTTCGTTATAGTTATTGGTCTCATATGGTAACTAAAGTGATTATCAAAAATCTGGTAAATCTTTTTGACATAAGTAATTGTACTTTCTAACTGTAATGTTCAACTTACTGTTTTATTTATGATTTTTTCGTTATAACAAAATATTTCAACCGATACTATTATGGGGCTAGTTGGGCAAAGAAAGTGTCCCAACTAACTAATAAAGATTTCCTTTTTGTAATTTTTATTAAAGAGGTTAATTTTTATTTTTATTTTATTTTTGACGATTAAATATCTTGAAAATGTTTATGTTTAATTTTTGTTGCAAGAAGTTAAGTATTCAGTTCAATTTTTGTTGATTAAAGCATTTTGTACTTAGATAATTCTATTAATTTTTTAAAATAATATGTAACCTTATTAACCAATTATCTTTATGCTCAACTTACTCCTATAGGTGCCTCAATATGCTCCATTTACTCTGACTTCTATTTTTTTCTTTTTTTCATTAATTTCCGATTTGTAATTAATGTGATTTAGTAATAGAAATATTTAATAATATAAAAGAGGAACGCAAAAAATCTATCTTACGCTGCGATAAAAAGCACAACTAGAATGGATCTGTTCTACTTTGCGTAGAAATTTGTATCTACCAATATGAAACGAAGTACGTTGCCGTATTTGGAACTACACACGTGGCGTGGATGTGTAAAATTCATCATGCAGTGATCACATCGAATATCAGTCATTAGACGAAGCTTTTACTATGGTAAGTCAACAAACCTCTAAGGTTTAATCCAATCTAAGATTTTCTTTTATACGTTTCCTCTTTCAATTTTTTTGTCATTGCGCGTAATCCGGGTCATGTCCAATGTCGTCATAAATTTCGAAACATAAAAGTAACGACCTTAAGAGATAGAAAAATATAAGAAAAGGTGCACTTGCGGGACCTCTAAACATCGCTGTGTCCGCATTTCGTCAAACACATTCTGCAAGACGCTAATAAAACAAGGAGGAATAAAGTAATAAATGGCGGATCCATCATATCTATACTAATATATATAATATGTACATACACGATTATACAGATCCGCTATTTATTGTCCCCATTCTTTGTGCACCGCGTACGCAAACGCTTTCTCATATACACAAATGTACAGACAGTCACACACATATTTACCTACATACATGTACATGTAATTTTGTACAATTCTTTCTATACAAAAATTTATTTATGAGTTATTCACACGTCACTTTCTCCGTTGTTTCAGCTAGCTCGTACCGTTGTTCTTTTCCTTTGACTCAATTTCCTTCGATTCCGCCCAGGTCGACATGTTTTTTAAAATATCCCTTATCTGAATCACTTGGCGGAAGGTACAGATGGCAGATCCATATTTTTGTAACCAATCTGCGAATTTAGTACCGTACTCTAACACGACAGCAAATTCCGGCGGAAGAGAGTTTTCAGATGTTTCATTGTCAACATGGTCGACATTATTATTGTTATTGTTCATCGCATTATTGGCTAGTATTTCTGCAATACTACACTCTGACTGTCCGGCACCTGGTTGACGTAGTTGACGTAATATGTCATCATGTTTTTTACAGTCTTCGGACGATTTTGAATTATTCGCCACACTGCCGCTGTTCGCCGATGTTAATGGAATGGGGAAGGTACGATTGTTCGTCGGTTGAAAGATGCTCCCGGACAGTTTTTCCGCATTCGGTGATTGGTTATTTTGTCTGCTCGCTGTGACTCTCGGCGGTATCTTCGCAGTGAGTGTAAGTTCATGAGCGTACTTCATTCTTACGCCGTTAATTACCACATTGCTAGCAAGCAATATTTTCTTCATTGACATCGTCATTGTGCTGCCCATTCGAGCCGATGTCGACATGTTATTCATGTTATTCATGTTAATTGCATCGGCAACGGATGTCAAATTGTTATCCATTTTTGATCGCTTTGGTGCTGGTCCGTCCTCAGACTCCTCGTTGACTCTCTCTGCAACTCCACAAGTCGACATTCCCATTGTGTTTTGGGTTGGCGTTGACCGTGACGAGGATTCCGCTTGACTATTATGGCTGTTCTCCAAACTGGACGTCAAAATATGATCGTAGGTCCCCGTAGTTCTTACATTATTTAATTGAGCGCGGATTTTGCCTTCCGCCTTACACCATCCGCGTAGAGTCGATTCGGACATTCTGAAAGCACGTGCCGTAGCCGCTTTGGAATTTCCAGCGTTCACCATTTTGACAGCAGCCAATTTTTGTTCTGGACTGCACATTGTCTTTGTTCGTTTGCCCGTGGATCGCGATGATTCATTTCGTGGCATCGTTTGAAATATAGACGATTGGCTGGTGCTAGGACCGGGATCACTGACGTTTGGAGTATTGCAACTTGACAAGTCGTAATTTGGACAATAGTTTAAACTAAGCTGTTGACGCTCGCAAGTTTGTCTACAGTCCCTCCGATCCGTAGCTCCCCTCGCTTCAGGGGAGAGATCCATGGCGGCTTCTTGTGAATGATCCAGGTTGCTGTCCTTCATAATGACAATCCGGTACCTGGATTTCGTGTTCGCTGATTCACTTGTCCTCTTCACCTGATAACTCGGTCAATTTCGAGATCGATACATGCACACTAAGTTTCTCTCCAGACGACAAATACGAAGATAATTTGTCATTTCTTCTCCTCTCCTACGCGTCCTCTTGCCCTTCGTCGAAGCAAGGCTCTGCCGTCATTGGCTGGCTTACGCCACTCCACTTCTGGTCCTCTCCCGTTGACGAGACTAGCGTAAATAAAACGGATTGGTGCTCCTCGGCTCGGCGCTCCTCTCCGCTCCACGGTTGCGTCTATAGCCAATCCGTACACCTCCCTACGCATAGAATACAATATTAAGTATTGCTGTAGAATGGCATGGAGGTGGTAGTCGGAGCGTGAGCAAGATAGACGAAACGAATGAAATGGAGATGGCAATAGCCACATACGTTTGCCTTCAAAAGTTTCACTTCTAACGCGCGTGGCGACCACGCGTTCATTTTTTATTTTTTCAAAGTACACATATTGAATATATTGTAAAGAAAGTCGTTTAAAAATATTAATATTTGCACTTTCAGAGTGTGGTGCCGTGATGTACCTCCGTCAAAAATCGCGGACGCTCGTGGACCGTCAGAACGGGATGTTTAAAATAAAAAAATTTAGTGTTATTTTAAACTTGTTAAACTATACGAATGTAGTTTCAGTTAAGCGTACAAATTTTTTAAAATATTAATCTTTAACAAAATGACGCAGTTCTAAAAAAAGGAGTTCAAAATTTAGCCGAAAACTTTGTAACTTTTTAAATTGTTTTTCAAAAACTAATCGCTCAATCGACTTGGCCTTGTACATACATACATGTAGATAAATAAATTCCCTTGTCGATGAACTTACAATTTTAATAATATAATTAAATTAAACAATTTTGATTGCATAAACAAAATAAAATATTTTTGTCAAAATCGCTATTTTTTATTTAAAGTTCTGCCGTTTCCTCAAGTTTGTACTTTTGCCTTCTTTTTTAGGTTCATCGACAGCGTAATTTTATACAGAATAAGAATGTTGAATATGGCGCTTTCTCGAGATTCCGATTGATCGAACTATCGACATGTAAATCGGTTCGCGAGTTGATTGACGACTGTCGCGATTGTCGTTCGTCTTCCAGTCGCACTCGCTCTCTTCTTCTCTGTACGCTCACGTGTACGCACGTGCCCTTATTCGGCTGTGAGCATCAAGTAGATTCCAAACATTATTTTTCTTTATCCTTATGTATTAATAAACTTGAATAAACTGTACAACGTATTTGCAACATTATCGAGTTTCACAAGTGTTTATTGACTACTTAATAACCACATCAGGTTATGGGCCCAGACACGTGCTCGAAAAATGTGTATCGTGTTGTAAGAGTACGCTTCATGGATAAAGAGAACATTGTGACAGAAAATAGTGAAGTTGAAGATTCTGCATTTGACGATCAAACATTGTTGGATCAAACTACAGAAGAATTTCTGGACGTTGGAGAAGACGACTCTGTGATTGAAATACAAGTGCCAGCTTTGTCAAGATCTTCGAAAATGGCCGAATCAAGAGTGTATCAAATCCATCGTTTCAACGGGCAGAACTACCAACTATAGCGACGACAAATGGAAATCTACATGACTGAAAATAAACTTAAGCCGTAAATTTTGGGCACTAAACCAAGGCCAGCTACGAACACGCAAGCTTGGAATGATGAAGACGCAGCACACAGCCCAGGCATTTATTATGAGGGGCCTTGAATTAGAAGAACTTAAGCACCTGACTGACTGGATCGAACTTTCGAATATCGACTAGCATATCTCACCCTTATCTGTCTCAAAATACATTTTCCGGGCAATATTAATTATTTAAAAAATAACACAACGCTGGTAGTAGCCAGAACTTTTCGGGAAATTGTTAAACACGTTTAGAACTGCATAATTCGATAGTTCTAGTCATCGCAAAATATTTTTTATGCAGTTCTAAATGTATTTAACAATTTTCCGAAGAGTTCTGGCCACTACCAGCGTTGTGTTATTTTTTAAATAATTAATACTGCCTGGAAAATGTATTTCAAAACAGATAAGGGTGAGATGCTAGTCGATATTTGATAGTTTTGGTCATCGAACTATCGAATATCGACTAGCATCTCACCCTTATCTATCTTAAAATGCATTTTCCAGGCAGTATTAATTATTTAAAAAATAACACAACGCTGATAGTGGCCAAAACTCTTCGGGAAATTGTTAAATACGTTTAGAACTGCATAAAAAATATTTTACGATGACTAGAATTATCGAATATTGACCAGCATCTCACCTTTATCTCTCTTAAAATGCACTTTCCGAGCAGTATTCATTTTTTGAAAAACATAACGTTGATAGTGTCTAGAACTCTTTAAAAAATGCATAAATGTATTCATAATTATACAAAACTATCTTGGAAAAGCCAGAACTCTGAAAAATCTTCCAGTTTGATATATTTGTTACACTATATTCGTTAGTTTTTTTACGTTATTTTAATAGATGTTTTTGGTTTTAAACTGCAGAACTCTTTATAGAACTCGTTTTTAACTGCAAATCAAAATCTGATGAGATATATTAAGGGAACTGCTGTAAGACAAATTGAGACGCAGCGTGAAGTTGTCGTCTTAGTCAACTTCTTTTTGTTTGAATCAATTCTTTTGCTTTAATGGTCGGAACTATTTGTTTAACTCATAGAGAAACTTTAGAACTGTAAACAATTAGTGAGTTTCCACGCCAGCTTCATACACATGGGATCAGATGGGTTTTGTATTTATAAATTATTTTCTACGGAGTTTAATCGTCAGAACTATTGACAGAATGTGTCTAGAATGGAGAACTCTATGGAATCTTACTCCTCCGTGATCATGTATTCGAAATACAATGAGATGCTATTAGGTGTTTTTGGAAGTTAGCATCTCATTTCTTAAAAACGCGATTTAAATAGTAAAATTATCAGAACTATTGTTAAAACTTATCAGGAACTGTAGAACTATGCTGGATGCAAGTGAAATTGCAGTTTATTTGTGAGATGCTAACACTTGAGATGCTAACTTCACACGCGTTTGTTTGATATAGGTTATAGCAATCTAACAATAAGTTATACAAAGAATCACATAGTAAATAAAAGGAATTAATTATCTACCGGAAATTTAACTCGGAACTGAATTAAAAAATTAATCAGTAAAACTAATTTCTATCAATTTTCATATTTAATTTTTTTCAGTTTTGATTTTTTCCGTATAGAATGAAAAAATCATAAAAGAAAAAAATGTTGGAACACGTGGTGAGCACATACTATTGCATACTATTTCTGTAGGTCCACACAGTATTGTTATTTCGTGGACGTTGGGACCCTCCACCATCTTGTACGGACGCACGCACACAGCAGCGAACAGCCATGCACGTGTGCGGCGGCTGTGTGCTCGGCGTTCGGCTGTGATCGGACATGGGTTTGTGCGTTGAATAATTTTCTTAAAATGTACTCACTTGTACGTATAAACGGTCGCCACTTCGTTTTAACTGCGATTTCGAAGAACGCTGATAGACTGCGGTTGGCTTGCGATTGCCGTGAAATACTTCCTCTCGATCCTCAGCTTCGTCGCACTTCCGCTGCGATAATGCGTTTTTGTCGACTACGCCCTTTACGAAATCGCCCTCATTAATCCGAATCCCAGTAAAAGCTTTCCGAATCTGAAATACTCTAGTGCGTGACTTCATAAAGGGCGTATTATAGTCGACAAAAACGCATTATCGCAGCGGAAGTGTGACGAAGCTGAAAATCGAAAGAAAGTATTTCACGGCAATCGAAAGTCAACCGCATTCTATCAGCGTTCTTCGTAATCGCAGTTAAAACGAAGTGGCGACCGTTTATATGTACGAGTGAGTACATTTTAAGAAAATTATTAATCGATGGATTTTTGGATTTTGAGGAATAAATCATTATAATATTTAAACGCACTTTATCCGCGTTGTACAATGGGTAAAGCCCCGATTGCATCATCTCGCTTCACTCGCGATTTTCGTATGAAAAACGATATATTTCCGAAAAATATTCACTTCCGGATGTTAATAAGCTTGTAATTAAGCCTGCGGATAACGGTCGCGGCCGGATACTTACCCTACTCGTCGGATGTCGAACGATTATTCACAGATCGGATACGCGAGTAGACTCGACGACGGTTCGGCAAGAAAAACTGCAAAGATTCACGAGGAAAAGACCTCGCTTCCCCTTAAAACATCTCCCACCTCAGGCTGGCGCTTGCGCCGCGCGCGATTGGCTCAGACCTGACCTAACATAACCTAACCTTGCAGCCGCACACTGTAGCATCGTTTGGTTACAACCTAGGCTGTATTCGAGGAGCGCGCTATTAGCGCTATTGCATCATTCTGTCTTTATCGCTCATCAGGTGTAAAACAAGAATAGAATAAAAAAATAGCGCTAATAGCGCGCTCCCCGAATCCAGCCCTAACCTAACCTTGCAACCGCCCGCTTCCCCTGTCGCGCCCGCGATGAACGAGCACAGTATAAGAGGTGCGTTCCGATTCACGCATGATGCGCATAGAAGCGCACAAGATCATTTCGTTTCACTTCATATGCAGTTCATGTGCGCATGGGAACGTTCTCCCACCACAATGCCGCGCCATGTTGTGCAGCGCATGAGAGCGCATGAGCTGCCTTAGCTCCCGAGATGATGGTCCATGCGTGGTCCATGCGCGACAATTATTTAGGCGATTTTTAATAATATAAGGTCTAAACTGTTTATATTACTTAAAAGGGTACGTAATGTATAAAATAAAAAAGAGATATAATATTTGTGATAATTGCATTAGTGGAACAGGTAGTACAATTGCAACTACATATCCATGTGCTGCATTACGCGTATACGTTGTTTTAAAAATGATATCTACATTATTTTTTATTGATGAGAAAACAATTTATTTTATTTCAAATATTGAAAAAATATTCAAATTTTATTTTAACATAGTTCATGACAAATATGTATTGATTTAAGAAAATTTTATACTGATATCTGTAATAATCTAACAGGTGATATACCAAATTGTCATTCTTTGAAATAAAAAATTATACCGTTATACTCCAATTTTATTGGAATAAGGTTAAAACAAACGTCTGTAATATCACCTGATAAATATGTGAATAATAATACTTTTGCAAGTAAAAGTGTAGCTATGCACACATGTATTAAATAATAAAATTTTTTATTGATTTCAGATATTTATTTATTTATTTATTAAAATTATGCATACAAATTTGTTTAATTGCTTATTTTGTTTCTACGTCGGATACAAAAATTGTATTATTATTATGTATGAAATTAATAATGTAATTTCTTCCTCTTCTTCTTCTTTAATAGTTTTTTCCTCCATGTTTCATAGAAGACTGCACACAGAAAAATAATCATTCTACAGCCAAGAAAAGCATTTTATTTATTTTATTTTACTTCTTTGAAATAAGTTTTCTTTTAACCAAGAATATTTTCTTAGTAATATAGTTTTCAAATATCTTGACACACACACACACACACACACACGTCAAGAATATTGTTTTGAGTAAGTGTAATTCTTATAATGACTTTATGGTAGATTTGCGGATCAAGTATTTGATAAGGTGTATCCGCAAATCTGCCATAAAATCGATGTATAAGTATTACATTTACTCAAAACAAGATTCTGGCTTTTCAAAAATTTGTGTTAAAATTTTTGTAAACTATTAGTAAGAAAATATTCTTTGTCATAAGAAAATTTACTTAAAAGAAATAATATAAAATAAAATAAGAGAGAGAGAGAGAGAGTAAGTGTAAAATGATTATATTATTTTTCTCTGTGAAGTCACGCGACTCTCATTGCGCTTTTGATAATGATAAGGTACGTTGCGGCCTGCCTAGTTCAATGCATTCATGGCGCAGCTGCAATGGCGGGGAACGTTTTCTCCCGCTGTGTTCCGACATATCGTGGAGGGGGGGGGGGCGTTGCCGGAAGGTACTCAAAAAAATTTTTTTACAGAAGTTATAAGCAATACAATTTTTTTCGTGAAAAATGAAGTCTTCAACTTTAAAAATTAACATCTAGTTATATTTGTCTAGTTATATTTGTCGTAGAGAAATCTTAAAAAATGTATTTTAAAGATAAGAAGATAATCTTTTTTATAAAATTAGTTTAAATTACAAGAAATTGCAAATTCCAACTATTATAAGCAATTGTTTAATAATTTTTTTCATCAAACACTTTTACACAAGTTTTAAACAATGATATTTTATTTTCCATTTCATTCTGAAAGTATACATATTTTGTAATTTATGAAAAACGACGGACTCTATTTTTTTCAAATAAGCGTATACATATTTTTTACATATGATGTCTTTTCAATAAGATATTCCTTGAGCTTCAAGAACAAGAAAGTCACATGGAACCAGATAAAAAATTTTCCAGTTTTGCTCTATCCTACCTCAATACAGTCCTGACTTGGTTCCATAGAAACTGTCGTGAGTTGAATCGATTTCTCACCGTAGTAAGAAGCGCGATCTTGTGTTACAACTTACGTAAAATGATTACTGTAGGGAATGTGAAAGGTTTAATGGTTATTTCATGATACATAAGTGTAGAGGGATAGTAAATGATAGAATACAGCAAAATACAAGTGCATATATTTCTTGTATTTTTTGTTTAACTTAATATCTTGTATATCCCTTTTATTTAGGATATATGGCAAGTTATCATGAGGGATTTATGCCATAGTATAGTACAGACACTTTGTAAAACTCGAAATCTTCTATGTGTTCTTTTTCTTTCTTTTTTTGGATCGTATAACAATAATTTTTAATGCATATCGCTCTTCTATTTTCTTTTAAAAATTTTTCAGTTTTATAATTTATTTATCATTCTTACATTTTAATAAACTTCTTACGCACATTTTACAACTTATTATGACATTTTATTGCCTTATTTATAAACATTATTTGTAATTTTTTATAAGGCGTATATTTCATTCATGAATGTCACAACCCATCCCTCTGGGACATTATGGCAAAAATGCAAGAGTTTCTAAACGTTTTTTTATTAAATACAAGAATGAATATTTTATATTTCTATTTTTTTTTATAGTAGTAAACAGTATAAAGTTTTTATTGGTATAATTCATTTGCCTTAAACATAGTAAATAGTATCTACTCGATAAATTAAGTTTCCCTTAACTGCGACGTATACACCGGAGTTACCCTATAACAGAGAAGATTTTCAATTTTTTTCATTAATAATTTGATAATTCCATCTTGAAAGTAAATCTTTCGAGAGGAGAAAGTTGTATCCTATGGACATGGACATTTGCTCAATAAGTATAGCGTTTAGTATTTGTGCGAAATAACTCGGAAGTCGCGCATATGAAAAACACAATATGATTTTTTATGCCAAAAGAGCAGTTTTCTCCCATGACAAAATTGTATTCAAGCAGTGAATGTTGGAAGCCGTTTAAAGCTATAATAACGAATGTGATTTTTATAATGTTGGTTATATTCTATATTATATACATTATGTTAATTATACGTAGATACATTCTTCCTACAAAAGATTTCTGCCCGTTTTCGTATTTCTAATGACTGAAATGCCACGCACCGCTCTCGCGTATTTTAACTATTTATATTTCAACTCTTTAGAACCTTCAAAAATATCGATTTCTGAAGAAAAATAACGGACTGAAATATAAATGGCTGAAATATTGATTTCTGAAGAACGTCTGAACCGGCGCATCGGCGTCACACTATTTCATCAATGACGCGAGCGTGATCGAAATATCGATTTCTGAAGGAAGATAACGGGTTGAAATGTAATGATTCCATGCACAATAAAATTAATATTGTTGAAAGGATTCTGGAAACCCAGCATGAAGATACCTTGAAATGTTCTTTACAGATAGATATCTTTATTTTTCCACATCGTCGTCTAACAATAAGTCCACACACTTATGCCAACGGTGCATCAGTTGTAATATATCGTCGAGATAAATTTTGCTGGCAAGTTTGACAACCTATTTTGTTGTGCGTGCTATTTCTTTATTATTCGCTCTGTGCTTGTGCTCTAACGTTTAACGTATTCGTGAAAGTCGTAAAATTGGCCGAAAAGTAAGATTTGCATGCGGAAGGAACGTTTTCACCTCCTTTCGATCTATAGTGATGTTTTATTGAAATGTCTTTTTATTTGAAAATGGCATGCACAACAAAATTGGGTGTTTTCCTCGCCTCGATAGTAAGAATCCAATATGGCCGCGGTGACTACCCAGGAGCCTTAACAAATTTAAAATATAATAGTATTAAAATAATTTAAAATATAAAATTATTAAAATAATTTAAAAAATATGTTAAAGCAACAATTTGGACGTATTTATTAAATGTGTTAAAATTTACAGAAAAAAGTATTTATTTTAGCTTACAATCTTAATTTCAACATAAAAGTTATGTTAATTGTACATATAATTAACCTCAAATTACGATTAAAATTACATTTCCTTTTTGCTGAAATATTTTAACATATAGTATCGGTGTTACCATTCGACACATCCATATTATGTTAAATTAACACAAAAATTTAAGTGAACCGTTTGGGACATGTGATTTATGTTAGATTTAATACAAATTTTCCAACAGTGTAACTTTCATAATGGTTCTGTTTGCCTTCCTCTATATACGTACACATGTGCTGGTGCCGATAGCGCTTTCAGCGACAGGGCCGAGAAATTGAAGTAGACGAAATTAGGCCCGGGGACGAATTTTGAACCCCCTACCTTACTGACATACGACATATATTTTCGTCGCACCGTCCCCTCTTTTCCTCCCCTCTTCTCTCTCTATCTTTATCTATTCTGCTCATTGCCTTTTTGATCTTACCGTGTAACTTTTCCCCTTCTTCTTGCATTTTTCTTTAACTCTACCTCCCCCAACTTCTGTCTAAAAACTTCTCCCTCCTCTTCGTTTCATACACAACTCTCCAGTTTTTTCTCCTCTCTATTCCTCGTCCTCTATCTATCTTTGCGCTTTTGAGTATTATCTCTATGATTCAGATTAATTTTCTTCGATATATATATCTAAATATCGTTATTTTGAATAAAACTTATCTGGACATATATATATATATATATATATATAGTATATACTATAAAAAAAATATTTTTGTATAATACATATTTTATTATATATTCGAACATTACCGAATGATACAGTAATTTTCTCTTGATAATATTTGAGGCAGCTTCCTTCCTATACCGACGCGAGTAAATGAACGACAAGTAAATAGAACATCGATCAGTATTCCTGTTTCATGTGAAAATATTAAAATAAAAACTCGTTCTTCTTCTCTTTCAAGTTTTTAAATCTTCTTCTAACTAAAAAATAGAGACGCATACTATTCTACCTACAGCTAGTAATTTCAGAAGTGAAACGCGGTTTCGTCGAAATGGAGATGGAGGGAATACGCACACAAAAGAGAAGCCAGGTTGTATGCAATCAACGTGTGGCATCTCTTTGTGTGTGAATATCTCCTTCATCTCTCCTTCAAGCTAGCTGCATCTCATTTCTGGCATCAGTGCCTGCAGCTT
>JASTWP010003872.1:0-16098 GCA_030770255.1 Temnothorax ravouxi
ACATTGGTATTGTGATTCGTTTCGCGTTTCGGTGTTGCGTTCCGCGTTATTAGATCGTCTCGCGTTAAGAGTTCCTGTTAGGTTCGTCGCTTTCGGGCTTCCGTGTATTATCCATCGCGTCAGCGGATTTAGTGGACGAAGATCGGTCCGACGCACAGTGGGGCCAAATCCCAAAAAGCTGGCCAAAACCTAAAAAATGAAAATTTGATTCGGGGAATTTTGACTGGTGGGATGGGTAGAAGGATGTTTGGTGCATTCAATTGTAAAAGGAAAAGGCCCTATCCTCATACCTGCGTCTGTGAGCTCAGTTCAAAGTTAGCCTTCGTTCAGAGCGCACGCATCACGTAACAAAGGAAAGAAAATTACGGTATATTATATATCGGATAGCTTGAAAGTGAAGTGTTTGATTTTAATTCTATGACATGGAAGTAACTCCTGCAGGTATGTAGAAAATGTTTTTACACTAATATAACCTATAAATTTAATTTTTAACGTGTTGAAACAAGGCATGATTCTGCCTTACGAAGATAATATAATTTTATAAACTTCTATTTTCAACTGGATGGAAAGTTATATATTTTGCTATATTTCGCGAAGATCCAAGTTTAGGGCTTTAGTTCACTTTATTATCTTGCGAAATTCACAAAAATTAGCTGCCGAGAGCTGCCTATCATGCTGTAATGATTTTTTTCGTTTATTATCGCTACGTTGCTCGTTTGCGACTTGTCGATTGTTTCGCTTCAGGACAATGACGCGGCTTGAAAATGCTTATGTTCTTTCGTTCTTTCGGTAATTCTATCCTTAATAATAACAAAGCATACAATATACATATCCCGGATCGATGTTTACGTCGATTAGTGTTTTCGATAAATCGCGCTCTATTATCCAAAACGTTTAAATCTATATATTTACAGTTACTTCATTTTTATTTTATTTCGGTTTATTTTAATGTTCTAAGTTTTCATATTCAAATTAGTTTTTTAAATTTAGTATGCTTTTATTACAGGATCTAGTGATCAACAATTATTACAATATACTCGAAAGGAAGTTTTTATAATAGTCAGAAATCATTTGAAAGACAAATTAAATATTATAATAGAACACCTGGAAAGAAAAATTTTCGAAAAGAGTGGACATTCCGTACAGATACGTGAAGATATGAGAGCAGTCCTTTTCCATATTATTCTGTAAAATGAGAACCATGTGGCAAAAGGTCAATAGGACAGAGGGGATCTTTTTCAAAAACCTACGAGAAATGGCTTAGTGAACCCGTATTCTTTCCACTATCTGCTATTTGTCAAAAGACATCGACCAAGAAAAGCGGTCGCCCTTCCTCGGAGTTTGTGTCTTGCAGTGAAAGATCAAAACGAAGGAAGACCGAAAGAATTCGTACAACATCGACCTCGAGCGAATTAGCATATGCCACTCAAATGAGTTTACGATCTGCAGGACAGTTACACGCTTCGAAACTTGTGAAAGGAAGCAGCACTGACGAGTCCAACGAGAGCTTTGCGGTACCGAAAAGCTTTCCAATCAACAACAGAAAGTACATTATCTGATGATGCTGCACTTTCCGTTTTGGTAGAATGCAAATTATCCAAAAATCAGTACCAAGGACTAAGATCAGTGAGCAAGGAAAATAATTGTAAATTGTATCCTCCTTACAAAAAAGTGATACAAGCAAAAAAACGTTGTTATCCACCTTGTACGGCTATTAGTATCACAGAGAGTAGCGCAGAAGTCAGTACAAGCTTTATTGGACCATACAGTCGAGCGTATATTATTATTCCAAAATGACGTAATTCGAAGTTTGACGCAAAGAAATGTAAATAATATGGACTTTATTTGTAAGTGGGGTTGTGATGGGAGCTCTGGACAGAGTGAATACAAACAGACATTTATTGACGACAGCAAATCAGATGCGAATGTGTTTCTTACTTCACTTGTGCCATTACAACTTATGTCTGTCAATCACGAATTGAAAGCACAAATCATGATTTGGAAAAATCCTAGGCCTTCATCTCCTCGATTTTGCAGACCGTTAAGACTACAGTTTCTACACGAAGACATAGAATCGACAGTCAACGAAGCGCAATACATCAAAGAACAGATTAAAGCACTTGTTCCTTTTAAAACTGTCATAGATGGAAAGGAAAATTTCGATTGTGTACAACATGGCATTTACAATGATCGATGGTAAAGTGTGCAACGCATTGACATCTACGAAATCTGCGCAACGTTGCTATTTGTGTGGAGCTACAAGTAAAGATTTTAGTAAAGATTAATAACATTGATGCTATGTTACAAAAAGAGGTCGATGAAAAGAATATAAAGTTTGGGTTATCGACATTGCATGCGTGGATACGTTTTTTCGAATGCTGTTTGCATTTGTCCTACAGAGTCGACATTAAAAAATGGCAAGTGCGTTGTACAAAAGAGAAGCAGATGACAGAAGACCGCAAGAGAAAAATTCAAAAGGGATTTCGTTTAAAATTGGGGCTAAACATCGATCGTCCAAAGCCAGGATACGGAAGTACCAATGATGGGAATACAGCTCGGCGCTTTTTTGAAAACTCGGCTGAGTCTGCTTCGATAACAGGATTGGACGAAGGTTTAATCAAACGCTTCCACGTAATTCTACAAGTTATTTCCAGTGGCCACGAGATTAATTGTGACAAATTTCAAGAATATGCGGTTGAAACTGCAAAAAAATTTGTTGAACTATACCCGTGGTATTATATGCCTACTACGGTACATAAGCTATTAATTCACGGTCCACAAATAATAGCTCATGCATTATTACCAATCGGCCAGTTATCTGAAGATGCTCAAGAAGCTCGAAACAAAGATATTAAAAGATATCGTGAAGACTTCTCACGAAAGTGTTCAAGAGCCAAAACAATGGAAGATATTTTCAATCGGCTCATGGTATCTTCTGATCCATACATCTCCAGCATCAGAAAGCTGCCACAGAAGAAACTAAAAAGTTTATCACGGGAAGCTGTAGAGCTATTACTCTCACCTACTGTTGCAACCGGAACCGAATCTGGAACTACGCTTGACACCGATTTGGAAGTTGATTCTGAATCTGGGATGGATTCCTACTCTGACAGTGATTCCGATTAATTATCCTTAGTAATATTTTTTGTCAAATAAATAAATTTTATTCTTTAACGTATTAATTTAAACTAAATATAATTGTGTCTTTCTTCCAGTGATTGTTGCAACCGAAACGGAATATGGCTCTACGATTGACACGATTTGGATCTACGATTCGGAAGTTGATTCTGACGTGGACTTAATTCTGATTTTGACGTGGATTCCGATTAATTATCTCCAGTAATGTTTTTAAATCATGTTTCATCTTTTTACCACTATTGTTTTAACATATTATTTTATATATATTTGCTTAGTTGTGCTAGTATCGAGCCTATAATCTTTCTTTATTAAAAAAATTTACATATTTTTTACACATGCGTTCACCATATTAGATTCCATTTTGCTTACAGTAATTTTGGCTTGGGATTTGTAATCAGCGACCTCAAAAACCCCTGTATACTAATTTTCATTAAAGTCTGATATCTTTTTTACATGTGTGACCGCCATATTGGATCCGCCATTTTGTTTACAATAATTTTAACTTTGGATGTGTAATCAGCGACCTTGAAAACACTTGTATACTAATTTTTATTAAAGTCTGATATCTTTTTCACATGTGTGACCGCCATATTGGATCCGCCATTTTGTTCACAATAATTTTAACTTTGGATTTGTAATCAGCAACCTCGAAAACCCTAGGATACCAATTTTTGCTCGATTCCAAGTTCATTTGAGGTTTTGGCCAGCTTTTCGGGATTTGGCCCCACTGTGCGACGTGGTGCGAACCACACCGTTAATGAGCCGTGCCGAGACGCGCGGATTGTTCCTACTTAAATATACGCCATTGTTAATACCTACTGCTTTATTATTTTGTGTGTATTGCGCTGCGCTCCCTTTCCTCCCTCCATCCGAGACCCAGCGGTCTTGTAGGAGAACTCACGCCTGGGATATTGGTGTTTGGACGTTAGTGTGGAATTGAGTAACGTGGTGCGCGTATTCGCACCTGGTGCTCATTATCGAATGTAGGAGAATTATCTGGTCGAGCTACCGTAAAGGTTTCGGGACGTCAAAGTAAAGTGACGGCGCGCTCCTGTTCGGCCGGCGAGACCGAACGAACTTCGTCATTGTCATAATACATACATTCATACATTTATATGTTATACCACGACATTACATACATTGCATACATTAATCTTCATTGTTCTTTATCACTCAGTTCAAACTCGCTCATCATTATTATTGTTCTTTCTCTTCGAGCTGTTTGCTCGAATCTTCATTCATTTCGCGCAATGCAGCTCGTGCTTGTAGAGCACTCAAGCGATAGTATTCCGGCCATACGGCGTAATCACTTTCACTGTTCCTAGGTACTTCGAAGTCAACTCTATCCCACCGATTTTAGAGTTTATTGCAAAACGCGTCTTTGTCTTCAGCGCTCATGTAACGAAATCTCTTTGGAATTTTCATCGAAATTCCACTCATATATACCGTTTCGATCTATTACCGGAAGCTGCTATTGTTCGTATCTACAGTTCTTCCCGCACACATGGATTTCCGATCGCTCTTCGCAGAAGGTACGTCGTCAGATTCCAGCGAGCGTCCTCCTTCAACGCCTGATTCCAGCGATTCTGCTCCCTCGCCATATCATTATATAAGTTCGGCGATGGAGTCGCTCTGTTTTGCATCGGAATCGGAATCGAACGCATACATTATTGTTTTTTGTTCCATTGTTGTCTCCGTTGACAATGTGAAGTAAAAAAATCAAAAGTTTTACGTATATAGTTTTGTCACAATCTTAAAAATTCTCTTGCAGCAGTTAGATCACATTACATTATACTACGGGACCACGTTATACTACTACATACATTACATACATATATACATACGTACATACATTATAATACATACATTAAGCGGCGTCTACAATGAGAATTTAAGGCGCAAGATTTAAGCTTTAAGCCATAAGTTGTGACGTCATTTCAGTTCTTAAAATCGGTGTCCGCAATAAGAATTTAAGGTGTATGACTTAAGCTTTAAGTCGTAACTTGTGACGTCATTTCCCTTAAGGTTTTTACGCCCTTCCTTTAGCTCTAATCTTAAATCCTCAAACGATTTGGCGAAATTTCATTTCTGAACGGTTAAAAATTTACGGCTTACAATCGATCGCGCAATGTGAAATTAGAAGCGGGTGTACGCAAATGTCAAAATATTAACGGGTTTACACGATGGAACCGAACGCGGATATTCAGGATATTGATATCATTGAGACACAGAAATATATCAATGATGAAATTTTAATTTCTCTTGTGAGAGAAAATTCAGTGCTATATATGAAATATATATATGTGTCGAAAAACATTAATATAATAAAAGCTAGAATAATACATACAGATTATTATAGATTATACCGCTTTGTTTATTTAACAAATTGTAATAATTGTATTTAACAATTGTAAGTATGACTAAAAGATACAAGCAAAGAAAAAGGTGTTTATCATTTAAAACTTATTTACGATTATTTATTAAAGACAACATAAATATACAATGACTCGTGAACGTTAATGTTTAATTAGTCCTCAACGCATAAGGAGCAAAGATAAAATTAATGTATTAAGAATAATTCAATTGCAAATGCATGTGTATGAAAAAAATAAATAAAAACAAAATTATTAAAAAATCAATGTATATAATCAACAAGGATTTAAATAAGGATCTATATAAGAGGCTATGACAACTGTCAAGATATTGTCATTTGTGTAAAAGTAAATTAAAATTATTTATTTAATCAGCAATAATATAAAAAAAGAAGGATTCTTTCCCATAGGTCTATAGATATAAAAGTGTCAATAACATTAATAGGTACAAAGATTTGCAGGAAAGAAAATGACTGATCGTCTTGTTTAATGATGAAACAAGGCTCTTTATTAATAATAAAATTGTCTGTTATTGTAGCAGTATTATATCTATTATTTAGTAGAATAAATACTATATAAAAAAGTAATACAAATATAAAATACAAACAAAAAAGTTTACATATTAATTTAAAACTCAGATTTTATTAGCACAATAAACATCCATATATAATTGTATTATTATTGTTAGTTTATATTCTAAACGCAGAGTTGCAAACTTATTCTATGTCTTACATGATACGCGCGCGCCATATAGATTAACCTAATACGATTGGTGGAAATAGAAATCACTAGCATGAGATTTTCCTTTCTATATATTTTTATGTTTCCGGACCTTGCTAGCTTCCGCCTTTCTTTCGAGCAAGCACTTCTTGTACTTCCGTTGAGTGTGCAAAACGCAGCGACTTATTGTATTATCTTTTATCGTAATAAATCAGTTGGAAAAGATATCCTCGATTATTCTGCGCCATCAGGTTATGGGCCCAGAGGACGTATTGCGATAAATAGACAAAGGTTTGAGATCGAGTAACGAGTAATTCGAGGCTCGCGAAAAGAGGAAAGTTTTTGCACCGTAACCTCACAAAAATCCGCGCAAAAAATGTCGAGCTCGTCGGCGTTAAGCTTACCAGCGGTTGAGAAGCTGAAAGGCCGGGAAAACTATCCTACGTGGAAGATAGCCATGGAGGCCTACCTGCAATATGAAGATCTGTGGGACTGCGTCATCGGACCGGAAGATCAACCCCCCGACAATAAGAAGGTTATCAAGGCAAGATCACGAATATTATTATCGATCGATCCGATTAATTATGTTCACATTCAAAATACGACGACGGCAAAGGATGCTTGGGAAAGATTGCGAGTGGCGTTTGAGGATTCAGGCCTCACACGAAGAGTTAACCTCTTAAAAACTCTTGTTTCTACACAGCTGAAAAATTGCAAATCCGTCGAGGAATACGTGAACATAATAGTATCCACAGCGCATCAACTCAATGAACTCAACATGCCGGTGCCAGACGATTGGATCGGAGTGCTGCTATTGGCAGGTTTACCAGACGAATACAAACCCATGATAATGGGCTTAGAGAGTTCTGGGCAGGCAACCACCGCGGACTATGTCAAGACAAAATTACTACAAGAAGTGAAGGACACCGGGAACGCAAGCAAGGAAAGCGCATTCTTCTCTAAAGGAAAGAAAAATAAGAAGATTCAAAAATGCTATAAATGCCATCAAAAAGGGCATTATGCTAATAAGTGTCCGGAAAATAAAACGGAGAGTACTAATTCTACGAAGAAGCAATCGGAGGAATCCAAGAGCAAAGAGAAAACATTCGCAGCCTATCTTACATCTCAAGGAATTTCAAAAAGCGCATGGTACGTAGATTCGTGTGCTTCAACGCATATCACATCTGAACGCCACAATCTCAAAACAATCTCCACGTACAATGGAGGGAGCATCTCAGCGGCTAACCGAAGCAGCATGGAAGCTGAAGCAATCGGCGACGCCAAAATACAATTGCTAACGAATGCAGGAGTTGAGAGGATCACAGCGAAGGATGTAATCCATGTACCGGACAGCGCAGTTAACCTGCTATCGGTGAGTAAAATGGTAGCAAAAGGATTATCTATTCATTTTACACCGCAGGGCAGCTGTATTAAGGATGAGACGGGAAAACAAATGGCGACCATGGTTAACGAAGGAGGTATATTTAAGCTCAAAACGCCTATGGAGAGAGTTTACTTTACCGCAAAGGAACACACGGCCGAATTGTGGCACCGAAGGCTCGGACACATCAACGACCGTAGCGCCAAGGTACTTAGCGAAGGAATGGCTCGAGGGATACCGATCAAACATTTTGATAAAACGCAGTGCATAGCTTGCATCAAAGGCAAGCACCATCGTACTCCATTTCCAAAGGAAGGAAAAAGAGCAACTGACAAGCTGGAGCTGATACACTCCGACTTATGCGGTCCCATGGAGACACCATCACTAGCCGGGTCAAGGTACATTCTAACCTTAATCGACGATTTTACTCGAAAAGTTTTTGTGTTTTTTTTAAAGCAGAAAAGCGAGGTGTCGGAAGTCTTTGCAGAATTCAGGGCGAAAGTCGAAAGACAGACATCGAGGAAAATTCGCATCCTGAGGACCGACAACGGAAGAGAATACGTGAACAAGTCGATGGAACAGAGTCTTAAACGTTTAGGCATCAGACATCAATTAACGATTCCTCATACACCTGAACAAAATGGAGTCGCAGAGCGATTAAACCGCTACAATTGTCGAGAAGGCAAAATCCATGTTGTTTGGAGCGGAGCTACCCAAGACTTACTGGGCGGAAGCTGTCTCAACGGCTGTATACCTAATTAATAGGTCACCCACAAAAGCAGTCAACGGAAAGACACCCGAGGAAGCGTGGACTGGATGCAAACCGGACTTAGGACACTTGCGATCATTTGGTTGTAAGGCGTACGTACACGTGCCGAAAGCGAATCGGAAAAAGTGGGACGCCAAAGCCGAAGAGAAGATTTTTGTCGGTTACTGCCAAGAATCGAAGGGCTATAGGCTGCTTGATCCGAAAACTCATGAAGTAGTACGTAGCAGAGACGTCATCTTTCTTGAAGAATCAAAACTGCGAGAAGAAGAAGAAACTGTGGAAACCCCTCTACAAGTATTCGAAGAAAATGAACAAGCCGAAGAGAAAGCCGAAGAAGAAGCTGAAGACGACGTCAGCATACAAGATCCACGAGTGGACAAGGCTGAAAACACCACTGAAGAAAGTGATTCAGAATACGGATCAGACTTCGCTGAAGAAAGCAAGGAGAGTTTGGATCCTAAGGCCAGCACAGCAACTCCAAGGAGATTTGCAAGAATCCCAAAACCAGTCGTTCGCGATGATTATGTGTCTTATCTAGCGATGGGAAGCCTAGCGACGGATCCGACAACCGTCGAGGAAGCCTTAAGTCGAACCGACCGAAAGCATTGGTTGGAAGCCATCGAAGAAGAGAAGAGGTCACTGATCGAGAACGGGACGTGGGAGTGGTCTGCACCACCGAAAAACGGCAGAGTATTGGATACGAAATGGGTGTTTCGTACAAAGAAAGACGCATCAGGCGAGACAGTCCGATACAAGGCCAGGCTGGTAGTGCGTGACTCCAAACAGACGAAAGGGATTGATTACCAAGAGTACGTGAAGATTACCGAGATTACGTACTCACCAGTAATAAGGTATACATCTATACGTTTTCTTTGTGCCTTAGCTGCCAAATATGGTTTCAAGATGCATCAATTGGATGTTGTGACCGCATATCTACACGGGGAAATCGATGAGGAGATCTACGTGCAACCACCGCCGGAGCTTCAGGATCCGGATCACCAAGGACAAATTTTAAGAATGATAAAGTCTATATATGGTCTGAAACAGAGCGGCAAACTCTGGAATGATAAGGTGAAAAAGACACTGAAAGAGATGGGACTTAAACAGTCAAAAACAGACCCTTGTGTTTACTTTAAACGAGAAGGTAAACTAGTACTTATTTTGGGAATCTACGTAGACGGCATGATCGTGCTATCAAATAGCGAAAAACTCCTAAGGACCACGAAGCAACAACTTGCCGAAAAGTTCAAGATAAAGGATTTAGGAGAAGCTAAGCACCTGCTGGGACTTAGAATATCACGAGATGAGAAGCACGGTACTATTTGTTTAGACCAAGAAGACTACGTAGAGGAGATTCTTCATAAATTTGGTATGGAGGAGTCTAAACCGGTACACACACCAGAAGACCCAAATCAGAAGCTATCGAAGGAGCAGTGTCCATCCTCAGACGCGGAGCGAGAAGAGATGAGGAAGATACCCTATCGAGAGGCTGTAGGCAGCCTAATATATGCAAGTCAAGGGACGCGACCGGACATTTCACATGCCGTAAATATGGTGAGTCGATTTTCCAATGACCCAGGGAGAGCTCACTGGAACGCTGTTAAGCGTATATTCCGTTATCTACGAGGAAACCACGGATACAAGATTGCAGTTCAGCAGGGACGGAAATCACACCATCGAAGGCTACGGGGATGCTGATTGGGCCAACGAGACAGACGAGAGACGCTCAGTTACGGGCAGTATATTTTTATTTCAGGGAGGACCAGTTTCATGGCAGAGCAAAAAGCAGAGTACTACAGCTCTATCCACGACTGAGGCCGAATACATGGCCTTGTCATCTACGTGTCAGGAGGCGCTGTGGCTTGAATCTCTGGCCCGAGAGATTGATCCGAGTTCGGTGGAGTCTGGAGTAACCTTGTACTGTGACAATCGAGGAGCAGTGGAGTTAGCCAAAACTGCAGGCTACCGACCACGCAGCAAACATATTGATGTGAGACATCATTTCATCCGAGAGCACATTGACAGGAAGGACGTCAACCTAAAATACATCCCGACTGAAGAAATGATAGCAGACGGGCTGACCAAGGCATTATTCCGCCCCAAACTGGAGACGTGCAAGAAGAATATGGGATTGATAGGATTAAGAAAACTACCAAAGTAATGAACTCTGGTTTAAGTGGGGGTGTTAGTTTATATTCTAAACGCAGAGTTGCAAACTTATTCTATGTCTTACATGATACGCGCGCGCCATATAGATTAACCTAATACGATTGGTGGAAATAGAAATCACTAGCATGAGATTTTCCTTTCTATATATTTTTATGTTTCCGGACCTTGCTAGCTTCCGCCTTTCCTTCGAGCAAGCACTTCTTGTACTTCCGTTGAGTGTGCAAAACGCAGCGACTTATTGTATTATCTTTTATCGTAATAAATCAGTTGGAAAAGATATCCTCGATTATTCTGCGCCATCAATTATAGATTCTTTTCATAATGATTTGGATGATGGTGTAATATTAGTATCTAAACTAATATGTATGATTAATTGTGAGGACTCAATAATGCACACGTGTATTCTGTAAGACTCAGTTTATTGCTTTGCCCCTCAGGCTCTGCCCATCGTCCGCCGGTAGGTTCGCATGGTATTCCTTAAGGCGGGTTCTCAACTGCCTAACATCCCCCTTTTTCAGATAATGTTAATACACTTATAAGTTTAATCTATCCGGTGGTTTTATTACTCTTCCGCTTCTAGTGGTAGTCGGATTGCTTATCTCTAATTCACTTTCTGACACTATGCTATTTTCTGACGCTAAGCTATTCTCTGTTTCTGACTCGTCCTCTCCTTCTACTCTCTCTACCCTGTCGCTTTCTATTTCAATATAACATTTCTTTGTTTCCTTTTCTTCTACTTCACTCGGAGTGTTAAACAAATAATGGCTCTTAGGTACTCTTCTATTTACAGTATGCTTGGCTACTTTTATAAATACTCTGTTTCTGATATATTCAGAACCATTATCTGTTTTTACATGGTATGTGTTTAGGCCGATAAGAGAAACCCCTTAGGTCGATAAAAAAGATCTCGTTAAAATGTAAAACTTCGCGACATCTAGCGGTGTGCTGGAGGAGTAACCCGTAACTGTGTGTAAACCGAGGGGGCTTGGGGCTCGCTAGACAGAATAAAATTGAACGTGGTATCGAACGCATCGTCTTACGATTATTGGCCTTTCTGGCCGTGTCTCCGTTACTCAACCGGATAAAACCGACGTACGCGAAACTATTCGGACTCGGTTACAAACATTTATGGTCCTTCGAGCCGGATTCGAGTGCGTGAGTTACACTCAAGCATCGTAAGACTCCTTCGCGAAAGTTCTCGTGACTCAGCAACCAACATGGCGTCGTTAGAAAAGCTCATAAAACGCCGTGCCTACGTGAAAGGGCAAGTCACCAAGATATCACGCTGGGCAGCAACATACAACACAACAACCAACAGAGCTTCCGAAATACAGGCAATGCTGAACGCATTAAATCGCTATCGCATAGATTACAAGGAATTACAAGATCAGATAGAAGAATGCCCCGAAGCTTCATTTGATGAACAACAAAGAGAACGGGCAGAGTTCGAGGATAACCTCATAAAGGTAGAGGCTCACTGTCATGAAATACAGGCATTGGCCATGGCGGCCGGCCAGGCATCACAACCAACAACGATAAGGCCGGATTCCCGCGCGTCGATAGCGGCAACAGACGCGAGTGCGTACGCAACTATAAAGCTGCCGGAAATAAAACTAACCCCCTTTGACGGTGAATGGGAAAATTGGCTCAGCTTTAAAAACGTGTTCACAGAGCTCATTCATAATAATCCGCAATTAACGGACGCTCAACGTTTTTATTATTTACAATCTTACGTTATCGCCGGCTCAGCTAAACAATACATTGATCTACCTATTACCGCGGAGAATTACGCGATCGCCTGGAAACAATTGCGAGATCATTTCGACAACGAATCAAGAATCATCAAGAAACATGTCAAGGGCCTTTACGAATTGATGAAATCTCAGGAAGACTCAGCACAATCACTGCAGATACTTATCGACGGTATATGGAAAAACTTTCACGCGCTCAAGGCGCTCAATCAACCCGTCGATCACTGGGATGCGCTGCTGTCACACCTCGTTCTAACCAAACTAGATTCAAAGTCTCGAGGAGAGGTTGAGAAGGCTGCGCCGTCCAATAGATTGCAAACGTTCCGGGAACTCATGAAGGTTTTGGCAGACCGTGTCAGAATTCTTGAAGCTGTATCATCTGCGGAATCAAGTAAGATGAAAACAAAACCGGATAAGTCAAGTAAGTCCTTAGTAGCAATGGGTGCTGCACAATGTCCTATTTGCAAGAATGAGCATTCCGCTTTCAAATGTAAGTCGTTTCTTGAGATGTCTCCGCAACAAAGGGTAGAAGCGGTACGTAAATATTCTTTGTGCTTTAATTGTCTTGCCGCTTCACATACAAAACAAAATTGCAAGTCAGGAAATTGCCGAATTTGTCACAAACGGCATCATACGTTACTGCATCTTAAATCTACCGTTGATACTAATCAATCAAACCAACAAGTTTCGCAGGGCACAACAAGCTCGTCGGAGAAAACGGCATTGAACGTAGAAAAGGAGGTTTCAACACAAGCTGACAAGGCATGCAGTCTACACGTCAACTCCGAATCTAAAACGGAGCAAGTTCTTTTGGCGTCTGCGATTGTTACAATCTACGATAATTGTGGACAAGAATATGTGGCGCGTGCATTGTTGGATGGCTGTTCACAATTCAGCTTCATGACCGAACGTCTTCGTCAATTATTGCATCTAAAGGGTAAACGAGGAAATTTCAAGGTAACCGGAATTAACTGCACTAAAACGGCCACGCACACGTCCGTCAATGCAACCATCAAGTCACGAACATCAGATTTCAAGATCTCATCGGAATTCTTAGTTACCGACAAAATAACTGGTGATTTACCTCAACAAGAGCTCAATATGGCGGTCATGCAAATTCCTTGCCATTTAAAATTGGCGGATCCTTATTTCTACCAACCAAATAGAATTGATATTTTGATCGGTGCGGACATATTCTGGGATCTACTGACTGGCGAAATATTATCGATACACCCAGAGCAGCCGAAGCTACACGGAACACATCTCGGGTTTGTTGTCGGCGGCAAAGTTACTCGTCTTAGACGGCCGCAGTCTGCCGTATCACTCACATGCGTAATGGAAAATCTGGATGAACAAGTAAATAAATTCTGGCAGCAAGAAGAATTACCAAAAAGGGCCTTGCTATCAAAGGAAGAACTCGAATGCGAGCAGCATTATCAAAAGCACACAAGAAGAGAAAGCGATGGTCGATACGTGGTGGCTCTTCCCCTCAAGTCTAACGTTCGGGATCTTTCTGACACACGTGACGCAGCTCTGCGTCAATTCTTACGATTAGAACAACGCTTGCAAAAAGATCCACAAGTATTGCAAATGTATCAAGCATTCATGGAGGAGTATATCAATCTTCAGCACGCGGAAATAGTACCCGATAACAATTCAGAAGAATCTCTTGAATTCTACATGCCACATCATCATGTATTAAGACCCGAAAGTAGCACCACCAAATTAAGAGTGGTGTTTAACGCATCGTTCCGAGTTAACCCTAAACTGTCGCTTAACGACATATTAATGGTAGGCCCAACAATCCAAACTGATTTGTTCTCACTTGTTCTTCGTTTTAGGAAACATATTTACGGGCTCACAGCCGACATGTCTAAGATGTACCGGCAAATCAAGGTACATAAAAACCAATGGCCGCTTCAAACTATCTGGTGGCGTGACAGGAAGACTGGCAAAATAATCCGCTGTTGGTTGACAACAGTAACATACGGAACAGGCTCTGCGCCCTTTCTCGCTACACGCACATTGAAGCAATTGGCGAATGATGAGCAAGCATCATTTCCCGCCGCGGTCCTGGTTCTTATCGAAGACACATATATAGATGATGTAATAAGCGGCGCATCCACAAAGGAAGGATTAATTACGTTACAATCGGAATTAAACCAATTAATGAAACGAGGAGGATTCGACCTTCACAAATGGGCTACCAACTGCAAGGATGTCTCTTTCACGCAATGTGATGTTGTGGATTTTGCCAAAACAGATAGAAAGCAAGTTCTCGGTTTGATTTGGGAAACTCAAAGCGATCAATTCGTCATCCGATGGAATACGACTACTGAACAGGAAACTCGTACGAAAAGGAAGCTTCTTTCAGAAATAATGAAGTTTTACGATCCACTTGGAATTTGTGCACCGGTAATCTTTAAGGCAAAATGCATTCTACAAGAGCTCTGGAAAGTCCCGAATCTCGACTGGGACGACGAGTTGCCGAGTTCCATACAACAGAAGTGGAATGAATTCCGCAACCAGTCTCTGGGGGAAATAAAGGTACCTCGATGCATTCAAGATCAACCTTCGGTGTGGTTCGAACTACATGGATTCGGTGACGCCTCTGAACTGGGCTACGGATGTTGTCTATACATACTAGTCATCACTAACGACAAACGCAGAATTGTCCGCCTCTTGTGCGCCAAATCACGGGTGGCGCCTTTAAAAAAGGCAACAACCCCACGACTGGAGCTGTTGGCAGCATTGCAGCTAGCCGAGACCAAGGATAAGGCGACATCAGCGATGAAGATTCCGTTTCGGAAGATTACGCTATGGACCGATTCGCAAATCACTTTATATCGAATCCGATCCACACCGTCGCGATTCGCAACGTTCGTCGCTAACAGAATCGTTCGAATTCAAGAACTCACCTCGCCATCTCAATGGAAGCACATTCCGGGAGAGTTAAATCCAGCGGACTTAGTCTCACGGGGATGCTCGCCTGAGACGTTAAAATCGTGCACTATGTGGTTCAATGGACCAGAATTCTTGCAGAAAAATGAAAGCGACTGGCCTCTCAGCGTGTCTCAGCAGGACAAATTCGGGGCAGTTTCGGATCCGGAATTGAAACCACAACCAAATTCAGTCGTCTGTGCAGCCATTTCACGAAACTCTTGGGCGAATCACTACTCCAGTCTAAACCGGCTCTTAAGAGTAACATCCTGGATCACACGATTCATTAATAACTGCAAAGGATCCTCAGCTTCTAGAACTCAAGGGCCACTCCAGGCTTCAGAATTGTCCAATGCTCTTAAGGTGTTAGTACGTCAAGCCCAAGAAGAAGATTTCAGAACGGAAATTAATCGATTAAAAACTAACTCCGAGCTCACAAATAAGAGCCAGTTAACACACCTTCGGCCATTTTTGGATGATAGTGACATTTTACGAGTAAACGGTCGATTGTTTAATGCAGAAATATCGGAGAATCAACGTCATCCAATGCTGTTATCAGCAAAGAATCCACTGAGCACGCTCCTTGCACGACATTATCACAAGGCCAATCTACATGCGGGACCTCAGGCATTGTTGTATACCTTGCGTCAACAATTCTGGATTCTAGGAGGACGAAATTTAAGTCGCAAAATAGTACACGAATGTGTTACATGCTTCCGAACCAAACCAAGATTTCCTAATCAATTGATGGGTCAATTACCGGCAGCCAGGGTCAATCAAACTCGTCCATTTATGAAAGTGGGAGTGGACTTCTGCGGACCCTTCTTCTGTAAACCAAGAGTTCGAAGCAAGATTGTA
>JASTWP010003873.1:0-16080 GCA_030770255.1 Temnothorax ravouxi
TAACATTCTGTAAGGGGCGGTCAGGATTGCACAGGTTATAATTATAAACGGGTAAAGTCCGATAAAACGATAAAATGATTTATTATCGAGCGCACGTTACAGCCACGACTTGCTCGCACGCCGGTTGTACAAGAAGTGATTCAAACAGGGAGTGTCTCCCTCGCTAAAGCTTACTACCAATCACAGCACGCATGCATCAGCCAATCACAGCACATCTGCCACAGCCAATCACAGCACACATGCATCAGCCAATCAGAACGCTCTAGGTGGCGCCAGGCGCGAGTGTATCTACGCGAGCGCCTCGCAAATCAAGCGCGGGAAGTTCAAACGGGGTTTACGGCCTTAATCGCCGTTTACAGTTCGGCCATTCCTGACGGAGCCTTCGTCCTCGAAGGGTTGTACTATATAACTTAAAATGTAACATAAAATGCAAACTGTAATACAGGAATGTGATATAAAGTATAGTTTAAACGCAATATAATGTCGCAGAGTAAAATAAAATATAAATGTGACGCGTGAATCGTTATGACCGCGTAACATAAATTGCTGTTTAATATAAGGGTTTAAGGAAAAGAAAATTAAATGAAAAATTCCCGATTTTGGGTGATAAATGAATGTAATAGTTAACCTCTAGGGTTTTTTAATAGGTTTAATCCAAGGTTTCATTCTATCTGGAGATAAAATTGAATTGTAAGGCTTTTGTGAAATATTGAAACCTGGAATGTCTGTAATGACATATCTATTTTTATTAAGAACTTTAGCCACTAAATATGGACCTTTGTAGGAAGGTTTAAGTTTCTTTTCCTCCCCGGGCTTCGTAGTGGTGTCTCTAATGAGTACATAATCTCCTTGACTATATGTGGAGGGTTTCTTATGACGTTCGTCATAATACGCTTTGTTGTAATTTTTAATGTCTTCGGCCGCTCGCAATGCTAACTCTCGGCTATCTTCTCGCTCGGCCTCAAAATCTAAATCTGTTTCCGCTAAGTCCTTTAAAAATCTAATTAATTCCACATCAGGGTGGTTACGCAAATCGTATCCTAATAATATTTTGGACGGAGTCGCTTTAAGCGCAGTATGATACGTGTTGTTAATAGTGTATTGCACGGCATCTAAATGGTGATCCCAATTGTGCAAATCTTCGCCTATTCTACAAAGCGATGACTTGAGAAACCTGTTTACTCGCTCCACCAGACCATTAGCCCATGGCGCTGCTACAGCTACCAATCTATGAGAGATGTTTCTCTGTTGTACAAATGAAGCGAATTCTTGTGAAGTAAACGCGGTTCCTCGATCCGAAACAATCGTTTGTGGGTTACCAAAAGTATTGAAAATATCAATCAAATGTTTAATGGCTTCTTTAGAGCCTGTCGACTTAGTTGCAAATAACCAAGTAAAACGAGAAAAGGCGTCAATAACTAGAAAAATATGTTTAGATCCGTCTTCTGTTTGATTCAATGGTCCAAAGTGATCAATATGTATGATCTCTAAAGGAAGGGTAGGATTATCGGTAATTTGAAGCTCACCTTCTCTTACATTAGAAGAGGTGTTAGCTAGAAGGCAATTTAAGCAGTTGTCAATGTGAGTTTGAACTCTTTTCCGCATTGACGGAAACCAATATTGAGCTAGAATACCTTGAACAGTCTTCTCTGTTCCACAGTGTGACATGCTATCATGATAGATTCGTATAATATTTGGTATCATAGACTCGGGAACTGCAAAAAGTAATTTGTTTAAATGGTTTCGAAACACTAATCCATCTACAAGAGTAAATTTCTCATCTTCTTGAGTTTCAAGTTTTTCGGCAATTGATTTGTATTTGGAATCTTGCAGTTGTTTAAACTGAAGTTCTTTGGTTAATGAGAAGCAATCAATAGAAGCAACAATACGACTGAGCGCATCTACATGAAGCATTCGCTTCCCTTCTCGGTGTTTAGTTTCAAAATCGTAATTCTGTAATTTCAATGTCCATCTAACAATTCGGGGATTAAGTTGTGTTTTCTTCATAGCAAATACTAAAGCATTACAATCGGTGACTATCGTGAACTTGATACCCGATAAATAAATATGAAATCGGTCTACAGAACGAACCATAGCAAGCATTTCTAATTCGAAGCTGTGATAATTGGCTTCTGCCTTATTCGTAGTCTGGCTAAAGAAAGCTATTGGTGCCCATTGGCCTGTGTCTTGCTTTTGTAAAAGAATACCTGCAACTGCTATAGCGCTAGCATCTGTGTGTAGTTCAGTAGGTAAATTAGGATTGTATATCCTTAGAACAGGATAAGAAACAAGCTTACTTTTAAGAGTATTAAAAGCAATTAAACAATCTTCGTCAAATTTGAAGTCGGAGTTCTTCCTTAGCAAATTCTGCAAAGGCTTAGCTATTGTAGCGTAATTGTTAATAAATTTCCGAAAATAATTTGTTAATCCTAAAAATCTTTGAAGTTCAACTAGTTTACGAGGCCTAGGAAAATTCTGGACTGCGTCTACATGACGAGGACTCAGTGTAATACCTTGATCCGAGATAATATATCCTAAGTATTCAATTGATTTTCTTAAAAACTTGCACTTGCGTAAATTTATCGTAAACTGATAACTCTTTAATAACTTGAGCACTTCTCTCAAAATCTCGAGGTTTTCTTTAACTGATGAAGTGGCAATTAATATGTCATCCATATAGACAAAAACTTTACCGGTCCTAATTAAATGTTTCAAAATCTTAAGTAATCTCTTTTGGAATTTCTTAGGTGCTTCGCAATATCCGAAAGGTACTCGTAAAAATTCGTATTGACCATCTGGGGTTGCAAATGAAAAATACTTAGTAGACTCTGGATGAACTTTAAGTAAATAAAAGCTATCCTTTAAATCAATAAGAGTAAAAACAGTTTTCCCATGTAACTGAGACAGGTGATCTTCAATTAAAGGAAAAGGACAATTTTCTTTATGAACTCGGTCATTTAATGGACGTAAATCAATGCATAGTCTTATCGAACCATCTTTCTTTTTGACAGGTACGATACGGGCACAATAAGGAGATTCACTCTCTTTAATAATTCCTCTCTCTAATAGATCATCAATAATTTTACGAATTTGGAGCTTTTCTTGCCAGGCAAGTCGTCTGGGTGAGTACGAGTAAATAGATTCATCTTTTAATTTAACTTCTACAGCGTAATCGTCTTCGATAACAGGAACATGCGCTTCCGCGATTTCCTCCATAAGCTGAACTAACTCTTTTTTAATACGATGTCCGAAATCGGTTTCGATATTTTCGAATTCAGAACTTGGTTTAGCGCACTCTTCCGTAATTTCAATGGAAGCTACTTCTGAGAAAAGGCGTAATCTTTCGTCTAAAGGTTGAGTTGATGGCTTTATCACAGCCGTCATTTCATGTCTGTTTAGAAAATCTCGTCCGATTATTATATCGGTTGATGTCGAGTTAGAATTCATTACGTGTAATTTGATAGAGTTAGAACTATTTGGTAAAACTTCCAGTGAAATTGTGGAATTTACAATACCTTTGATATTAAGAGGTTCCCCGTTAACGGCTTTATATTCCGAACTAGCGGTAATTGAACAACTTGAAAGAAATTTATCGTAAGTCGATTTATTAACAAGTGAAATTGGACTGCCCGTGTCCAAAAGAGCAATAAGTTCGCACGGCGAGTCATTGAGCTTTGTTACCTTAATTTTACTGCCATTTGTCACAATTTTAGGAGCGCTATCGCCTACTAGCGCAACGCAATCTGGCGACGTAGAATCAGGTTCTTTCGACGGCGTTTCTGCAACGGCGGCTACTGTGGCACTTGGTTGCACCGGTTTAGGAGTTGGTTCCTTTCTCTTGAGTCGGCGACACTCTTCCTTGGTGTGTCCCTTGAATCGGCAATACGTGCAGAATAGTTCTGGAGTCTCCTTGCTCTTCGCGTGAAGGTCTGTTTTTGCCGTGTCCTCCGGTTTTGGCTTCGGCTTATCAAATTTGCTTTTGAATGTCGGTGACTTCTTTTGATTAGAAGGACGACAGGTGAGCGCGATGTGGTGCATCTGCTCGAGAAAGTCTTCCAAAGAATCAGCTTTAAGTGAGGCTGCTGTTCCTCGAAGGGGAGCATCTAATATTCCGCTGACGAGGCAGTGTTGAATGTTTTCTTCGCTTAGATTAAGCGGTTGTAAAATGGTGATTTTATCCATGGCGTAGTCCTGGAAACTTTCTTGAAGTGTAACCATTTCCTGGCATGTGCTTTCTCCATGACATCTGTGAAGAATAACACGTCTCTTGAAGTGACGAGTAATTGCATTCTTGAAATCTAACCATGATCTGCTGCACGGTACGAGGACTTAAATTGAACCATTTCTGCGCGCCTTTAATTAACTTCGAAGTGGCGGCAGATAATATGGCGACCTGGGGTAAACCATGATCTTCAGCGATGCCTTCTATACGCTCGATCCATACCTCGACGTTTTCTCCTTCCGAACCTCCAAAGCTTGGGAATCTGCGACTGCAGGAACTTGGTTGCGTTCGTCGTTACTGACGAAAATTCTGACACCTGCGAATTAAAACTTCGAGGTGCTTCACTTAACGGGCCTTGTCGACCATTTCTCAATGCACGAGAGTAGTCTGTCTAAATTCTCCTGATGGAGTCCTGTCCCGCTCTTGCTGAGCTTCCTAGCTGCAGTCTATCTCGTTCCTGTTGGGCTCTGTCTCTTTCTTGTTGAGCCCTCATTTAAGAGGTACTAAGTCGCATAACTGAGCGATAACCGCGATCTTGGCTGGGACCCTGCTGCGGTTGTGACGTTGAAGCGTTTGTCCCGGGTATCTGCCCCGCTGACGGCGGCGGCAATGTCTGTCTAATTGGTGTAGAAAATCCACGGGCTTGTTGTGTTCCCTCTGAGGCTGGTTGATCCATTCCAGGGAGGGGCAGCAATGGGTTGGCTAGGCCGGACAACGCTGGCGACGAATACGTCCTATTCAGCGGCGAATTGAAAGGTACGTTAAAAGCCACTGCCCGCGTTCCACGCAGACTTAAATCAACGATCATATCCATGCATCGACCGTGATTGTCCGGTACGTTCTCACATCCTAGCTGGCGTAGCTCTTCCTGAAGCTGAGGCAGCGTAAGGGCTTCCAATTGCGCGCGTGTATACGGCATCTTGGATTTAGTCTATCGGCACGCACTGGTTCTCCAATATGGCGGCGAATTTGGCGCGAACCGCGAAGAATAGGCGCACTCGAATGTACTAGTACTTCCGCCCGGCTCGTAGCAACGGCGAAGTGTTCTGAGCTGTATTTCCGCACTGCGTTAACAGCGATGATAATGTAAATCCCGCACAGCTCGTAACGATGGCGAGAATGTCTGAAAACTTCCGCGCGGTTTTCAGCAACGGAAAAGAACGATTCCGCGCCGCGATAACGGCGGATCGGTTAATGAACGATCCTCGCGCGGCACTCGGCAACGAGGTCGGTTAATGCTTCGGAACGACCCTCGCACGGCACGTAGCAATAACGAGGTCGGCTGAAACTTCCGCACAGCACGTAGCAACGGCGAAAGGCTGATGAACGATTCTCGCGCACGACGAGATCGGTTAGGAACTTCCGCACAGCTTGTAGCAACGGCGAAAGGCTGAGAAACGATTCTCGCGCACGACGAGATCGGTTAGGAACTTCCGCACAGCTTGTAGCAACGGCGAAAGGCTGAGAAACGATCCCCGGGTAGCACGCGGCAACGACGAGGTCGGTTAACTTCCGCACAGCTTCGGCAACGGCACGAATTCGCACAGCACGCGGCAACGGCGATATCCGGCACAGCTTCGGCAACGGCAGAAGGCTTAAAACGATGCCCGCACAGCACTCGGCAACGGCGAGATCGGTAGAGAACTTCCGCACAGCTCTCGCAACGGCGGAAGGGTGTTCGCGAATGTTCTGCACAGCTTCCGGCAATGGCGATCTCTCGCACGGCCTTCGGCAACGGCGATGGAATGTCCGCGAATTATTCACTTCACGTGATAATCGCGATACCGGCACGTGATCGGCAGCGTCTCCCCGGTGTCTGGGGATGCTCGCGATCCTGGATCTTCCTCTGGACTGTATCGGTGGCTCGCGACTCGCGTCGAACGTTCTCGCGTTTTCTGCGTAACGACGCGAATCCACTTGAATCCACGGATTTCACACGCGAATCGAGTCGTAATCGGACCGAATCCCACTTCTGAGCTGTAAGGGGCGGTCAGGATTGCACAGGTTATAATTATAAACGGGTAAAGTCCGATAAAACGATAAAATGATTTATTATCGAGCGCACGTTACAGCCACGACTTGCTCGCACGCCGGTTGTACAAGAAGTGATTCAAACAGGGAGTGTCTCCCTCGCTAAAGCTTACTACCAATCACAGCACGCATGCATCAGCCAATCACAGCACATCTGCCACAGCCAATCACAGCACACATGCATCAGCCAATCAGAACGCTCTAGGTGGCGCCAGGCGCGAGTGTATCTACGCGAGCGCCTCGCAAATCAAGCGCGGGAAGTTCAAACGGGGTTTACGGCCTTAATCGCCGTTTACAGTTCTTTTGATGGAATTATTTGCTATTTTCTTGCAATTTACTGCCGATTATTTTCAGCTGTTTGAGCGCGTCAAGATCATGAGCAGAGACGCACGCTTGTCGCGACAGCCAATCGGAAGCAGTAATAGTTCTGGAGACTGTAGTGGCATTATCTTACATACGTATGATGCGTGAGTGTGTCATATATACGTACGTTTGTGCTTGTGCTGTCGAGCGCTTATTTTAATTGTATACAACATTTTTATATTGGTAAGTAATTAATATATTCTAAAACTTGCATATTAATATAATAAGAACTTAATTATCTATATGTGCCCTGTAAATAGGTAGCTGGTGATTCAAGATGTATTTTTCGATCCATATAAGAGAGAGATTTGCAGAAGAAAAGAAATATACCAAAGTATTAAAGATCGAACATATTCTTGATGTAATCGGGCCACGAGGCTGACTGCTACGTGCCTGCTGTCAGTCTCGTGGCACGGATTCGATCCGCACGGGGTAATAAAAGAAAAATATACATCCATAAACTAATACTTTTGATCGTTTTAGTATATATGTAAACTATTCCGGAAACTTTTGTGTTATTTCAATAATTATCATAAGTTTTAATTGCCGTTAAATTAACATTATTTATTTCTTTCATCTAACAATAAACTGTATTGAATTTTTCTTATTCCAGAAGCTTTTAGAGCAATATTCCCTCGGAGTACAGAAAAAGATTTTGAACACTTTGTAATGGAGTGGTTCAGATTCGCAAACGTCCGTAAGGAAAGAAAAAAACATTAAAAAGGTAATGTAATGTATTTCGGTATATACTCTCAATAAAATAAAATCATTATAGTTTGCCGCGTTATAATTTATTAGTAACCTTTTCACTAATTTAATTCTACTTTTATTTTTCAGAAAGTGATAAATATATTATCTTACTTGCGTAGCTCCGCGCGAGTGATATACATATTATTATAGTAACAAAATAAGGGTCTTAGGTTTGATCTCGACTCAGTCTGCATCCCGCATATACAGTCCTCGTTTAACTTGTTTCACTGTAAGGAATTGATTAAGAGGAAGTAAATGGTTTAAGGATTCGTGGTTTAAGAATCCAAAAGTTTAAGGATTAAAAGACCTGTATGTGGTTTAATAATCCGTCTCCGATTGTTCGTATCCGTATTCAATTTTTTTATTTGAAAGATGAGTTTTATCCTAAAACCTTTTATTAGGATCAGTAACCTTCACCAAAGATATTATATTGTGATAAATTGAAAATGTAATATATGGTATATATTATTTCTATATAAATAAAACTTTTTTTATGATAATTAGTGAATTATTCCTCAATGCAGATTAGTATATAACAGGCCTGGGTAACTTCGAGCTCCGGAGCCACGACACTCCCCTACTTTCCGTGGATAGAAAAGAAGTGTCGTGGTTCTGGAGCTCAAAGTTGTCCAAGCCTGGTCTATAAAAGCAATCTAAATATTAATTAGACAAGAAATATTGAGATATTTTATTACTATTGCATATTTATTGAAAACATGTTGCCTGTAATAGAAATAAAACATCAGTAAGAACTTTAAATAAATGTTAAAATTAATATTACGGTAATCTTAATATAATATTGTAATAAAGTTGATAGTACATTTAAATTTTTATCTCAAAAACATTGCAGGAATGATAGAAAAACGTTAGCACAATGTTATTTGCAACGTTACGGCACTCCCATTTCAACATTACTGAAATTTCGGAATCGTGGTCAAAGTATGTTCATAATGATGTTCTATACAACATTAAGAACTACATATTTAACAACATTACAAGTTATAGAATATCGTTGCAATAACATTGTAATAATGATTTTTTGCTTACTGGGAGGATACAACTCCACTATTACCCAACTTTCCGCTGTCAACATTAGACGATTTTTTGAAATTTGAAGACGAATTACAAAAAGATAGAGTCATCAGGAAACAATTTGTAAGCTTTCTTTTTTAGGGATGTATGGGTGACATCTCAAAGCATTACCAAAAATCTAAAAATTTCATAGATTGTTCTATTATTACGTCTAAGTATCTGTGTAAAATTTCAGCACAATTCTCTTACTGGTTTAAAAGTTATTGTAATTAAGGATGTATTAGAGGTATTTCAAATATATTCAGAAAGTGCTGTAAATTGTTTCTAAATTAAATTAAAAATATTCTGTAAAATTTTGAAGTTATTTAAGAGTTATTTAAGTTTAAAGTTGATAAAATTAACATTATCCTTTATAGAGAATCGACACTTTGCTGTAAATATAAATAAAATATAAATAAACCATTAAGATATTTCTTAAACTTTTTTTATGTGTAAAATATACATCACTGATATTGTATTTTAAGTTTCAAAATTTTTTGCCACAAAAAATTTTTTTTAATTGTTTAAACAATACTAATTATTTAAATAACAAAAAATCATACTCAAACTGTTAACGGTAATCGCTTCTAACATATAAAAAATTTTGAGTTTAACATACATGCAAAGTCTTCTTTTATTGAAAGTTTAACTTTTAGCAAGGACTGTACGACACATACATCCTTAAATTATTACATTTATTTATCTGTATTTATTTATCCGAAATAAAAAGATTATACATTGTATATAAATAAAGAAAATAGGAAATACTGTAATATAATATACATTCTGTTGCAGAAAACAAAAATATTGAAAATTGGAGGATTTACTTTTGCCAAACAAACACGGAATATTGTGAAATATGCCCTTAGCGATGAAATTTGTAAAAATTATCATGGACTGGTCAGAAAGGATCAATCCCAGTAAAAGATACAGGATTTATAACGATAATAACAGGTATTTTTTATGTTCTTGATACTTTAATATACAGGGTGTCACCTAATTTGCTCTCTTTACCATTTACACAGCGATATTTCTTATCCAAGAATTGAGTTAAAAAAGTCCTGAGCCATTTTTTCTATAGTTTAGTAAAATAGCGTGCACTGACTCATACTACCAGGCGCGCAGCTCACTAATGTACGGCTGCCTAAAGGACAGCACTAAGTAAATTGACTTTACTCAATAGTTACTATTTTACTAAGTATTATAGAAAAAAATGGTTCAGGACTTTTTGACTCAATTTTTGATAAAAAATATTGCTGTGTAAATAGTAGAAGCACGAATTAGGTAACACCCTGCATACATGAAAAATATATGCTTAAAATTTACAAAATATTCAACCATTAATTTTGGTCAATTAGAACTGTTATGATATTTTGAGTCAAAATATCATAAGTTTTGATCCTTCTTAATAGACTATAACTTTGAAACTATACCCATAAAATGATACATGCACGCGATTAATTACACAAATTTGTAAAATACTCAGGAAACTTTTTACTTTAATGATCATTAAATAAACTTAAAATTAATGTAATAGAATCATATATTTATTAAAACATAGTTAACGTGTAATTGTAACGTGTAATATATTAATCTAAATTTACAGCTATTATATTAAAATTTGTAGCTATTTATTAATTGTTGGAGCAAAACAGAAATTTAATCAATATTTTACTAATATATTCAATAGATTTTGCTAATGTAATTTTATTACATTTACATTGCAACGTATATCGTAAGATTTTCTTGCGTATGTATTTTCTTGTATCTAAATAATGTCATTAATTAATTAATAATATTACAAACTGTTACAGAATATGTTGCGGATAAAAAAGGCTGCACTTTACAAGATGTAGGAAAAATAATTCAGGAGTGGCTACGGCATGCTACCGACCGAATGAAGTATAATGCTAAGAAATCATAAATATGTATTTTTTAGATATTTTCGACCGTTGATTACGGTTTATTCTAATTAAGTGTTTCTACACTGTCAATTTTAAAACTGATATCTAAAATATCTAAAATATCTAAAAAATACATATATATATATATATATATATAATATATATATATATATATATATATATATATATATATATATATATATATATATATATATACAAAGGAAGATGTCTTATATGTCTTATATGTCTTATATGTCTTATATGTCAGGGTGTTAGAAATAAAAGTAACCAGCCGAATAGGGGGGGTAGATTGGGTCAAACTGAAAAGAAAAGTCTTATACCATGTTGCAAAATTCGCAATAGTTAACGAGTTATTAAATAAAACGTCTGAGCGAATGAGCGCACAAGGAGCGATAGAGGCGGGTCTCGGCTGGCACGGTGCACGGCGCGCGGTGAGCGGTGAGGGGCGCGAGGCGCCCGGCCGGCGCGTGACGAGCGGTGGGGGTCGAGAGACGAGCGGCGAGCGGGGCGCGGCGCGGCGCAGCGACAGATGATATACACTGCGGCGAAAAAGTATTAGATAGGCCAGTCATTAAAGACAATCAATTCACTTTAATTACAAAAGTTTTCAAATTTTTATGGAATATTGGGTGAGTTGAAATAACAATAAATCTCATTTTGCAACCATCCCCGAGGTCCGGAACATGCTAAACATTGCAAAAAACGTTAATTTATTATAACTTTGCGAAAGAAATTGCAAAAGTCCTGCAAACTTAAAGCAATGTCTACTGTAATATTTTCCGCAATGTATTAGATTTGCAACCTATTTCGAGGCGCGCAACATTGAAATTTTTTATAAAATAACGTTTTTGTTTGTAACTTGGAGGAAAAAATTGCAAAAGTGCTGCAAACCGATAGAATAACTTTTACAACTGCCCCGAACAGCTGTACCAATTTGCAACCTTCTATGTTACACGCAACATATTTTTTTTTAAATCAATGATGGAACAATTGTTCATTTAGTCGTAATTTTGCCAAAAAAATTGCAAAAGTTTTGCAAATTGGTTGCAAACGTTGAAATTATTTTTCGTCACAAGCTGTTAAGTTTGCAACCTCGGACAAGGTCCGCAACCTTGAAAAATTAGTAACAATTATTATTTTGCACTTTTTATAAGCGTAAAAAAATTGCAAAAGTTTTACAAATTTTACGGAGTGCTTCAAATGTCTTCCCTTATCCGAATATACCATAAATTTGCAACCCTCTACTAGTTACGCAAATTATTGCAACTTATTAATGACTAATTTTGTGTTACAAAATTAATGCAAAAGTGTTGCAAATTCAGGGAAACAAATTAAAAATACATTTACACATAATGTCGAATTTGCAACCTTCTATCTGTCACGCAAAATATTCAAATCGCCTTCGGCTCGTGCGTCAACTCCGCACCCGTGAATTTTTATCTTACGGCACTTGTTGCACAAATAACTATTGCCATCTCGATTTTTACTCTCAACATGTAGCTCTCAAAATACGAACAGCGTTCGAGCTTGGCGAGCTGATCTCCGAGCGTAAAATAACGTCGTGTCGATTTGCGAGTAGGTCTTGACAAGTTCGCTCGCCGAGAGCTGCGATTCATTCTCCGTTAAGATTCATTCTCCAGGAATATGTCCATTTGCGAGAATCAATCTCAAAAGCTACTCTCGAAAGTTTTACTTGCAGGTAGACACGCACCATTAAAGTTATTCTAACATAAACAAAAGTTAAAATAAAGCTTTGTAAACCTCGTAAACTTTGACATGCAAAATAATTTAATTTACTAAAATTAAATGTTTCCATTACACATAATTCAAGCTAAACTAATTAATATTATCTAAGGCGTAAGACGCTACGGCAATGCCTATGCAATACGTGTGCTACCTGTGCTGGCTCTAATACTTTTTCGCCGCAGTGTATATCATCTGTCGCTGCGCCGCGTCGCGCCCCGCTCGCCGCTCGTCTCTCGACCCCCACCGCTCGTCACGCGCCGGCCGGGCGCCTCGCGCCCCTCACCGCTCACCGCGCGCCGTGCACCGTGCAAGCCAAGATCCGCCTCTATCGCTCCTTGTGCGCTCATTCGCTCAGACGTTTTATTTAATAACTCGTTAACTATTGCGAATTTTGCAACATGGTATAAGACTTTTCTTTTCAGTTTGACCCAATCTACCCCCCCTATTCGGCTGGTTACTTTTATTTCTAACACCCATTGCGGCCATATACACTTAAGATATATACTTAAGTATGTATCTTAACTGTAATAGTTTAAAAGTAAATATATAGAAAAAATACACATAGAGTTAATACATAGAGTTAACAATTAAGATAAAAAACGTATAATATTGATTTATATATATACATATATATTTTTTTCATTTTTTCATGACGTATTATAAATAGGAACCGGAATTCTGAGTAATTTACTTAAGGTTCCTGGTCCCTGAGCCGAGAACTCCGCTTTGACGGTGGCGATATACCGTCGCGGTAGAAATAAGAACTCTCTCCAATGGAGAATTCTGTTCTCTGTGACATGTTGACAACCTATTTTGTCCTGCGTTTAATTTCTCTATTATTCGCTCTGTACTTGTGCTATAACGTTTAACGTATTCTTAAAATTCGTAAAATTGACCGAGAAGTAATAGATTTGTAAGAAATACATATGCGGAAAGAACATTCTCCACTCCTGTTGTGAGCGCACAACGATGTAGAGAGTAATTAATGCACTTGGCAACACCAAGTGCCTCCGATACGAAATCCGACCCTAGCGACAAACGTAAAATCCACATCCGCCGAAAAGACTGACGATTGCATCGGACGACCGATCATCCGATGCAATGCGACACGATCAAAAACGCTGACCGCGTAAGGCTAGCGCTAACTCGGGAGCCCCCGAGTTAGCAACAGCAAGCGGATGAATACCGCGGAATCCGACGATCGGCGGGCAGTCGCTAATTAACATCAAAGCGGAGACGTGCGTCTGAGAACATACCGTCACTACTCCAATAATTATAAATCGTTTACTGTTACGCGAGTATCGGGATTTGAAATAAAGGGGATTGTAACTTTGGGCAAATCAAATATATTCAACTGATTATTTCACACGTTGCGGCGAGCTTTATTCTCCGACCCGAAATCTCCGAATCCTGTGCCGGCACTATCCCAGTCACGGCACAACACTCCTTTCGATAGTCATCAAACGGCTTGTTTTTCCATATGTTTAGGCTTCGTTTTATGGCTGTTTGTTTATTGTCGAGGGAAAAGGATAGTTTCCGATCAATTTTAGAAGTGTTCTGAAACGATCTACAGTGATTTTTTTTATTGAAATTTCTTTTTATTTCGGAATAAAACGCAGGACAAAATAGGGTGTTATTTCTCGCCTCGATCGATAGCAAGAATTCAATATGGCTGCGGTGAAAACCCAGGAGCCTTAAGTAACTTACCAATATATTTTTTCATTTACCGTTGATCACGGTTTATTTAATTAAGTGTTCCTAATTAAGGCTCCTGGTCTCTGAGCCGAGTTGACGGTGGCGACGTACCGTCGCGATAGAAATAAGAACTCTCTCCAATGGAGAATTCTGTTCTCTGTGACATGTTGACAACCTATTTTGTTCTGCATTTAATTTCTTTATTATTCGCTCTGTACTATAACTTGTGCTATAACATTTAACGTATATATTCGTGAAACTGGTAAAATTGATTGAAGATAGAGTCCGCACCGGCTACGCTGTTGGGTGCTGGGACTATCTTTTTGGGGAACAGAATCCGCAATGGTGATGTTTTATAAAACAAACCAGTGGGTGCTGGGACTGTTCCTTTTGGAAGATAAAGTCCGCACCGGCTACGCTGGTGGGTGCTGGGACTATTTTTTGGGGGAACAGAGTCCGCACTGGTGATGTTTTATAAAACTGTAACGGCCTATCTTTTGGATCGAACGCGGACTAACTCGCCGGATCAGGAGTTCGAGAGATGGCCCAGAGACAGAAATCAGATTACAATGCACACTAGATGGTTTACTTAAACTGATACATACAGATCTGAGAATTGACAACACGGTAACGGCACGCGGTATTTACAACGGAAGATAGTGCATGTGCACTCGGCTCGGTATGACGGAACGCGATTACATACAGATCGGAGGATTTACAATACGGTAACGGCACGCGGTATTTACAACGGAAGATAGTGCATGTGCACTCGGCGCGGTGTGACGAAACGCGATATTAAGGATGCTGGGGCCCTGGGGCTAACACGGCAGCGAGAGTGCTCGTTGCGAGACCGAGCGTGCTCGACCCCGCGTAACCGTGCCGTCAGGGAGGCGGTGGTGGAAGACGGGGACACCCGAGAGCTCTCGGTCGAGACTCAGAGCCCTGAACCTCGTTGGTGTGTCGCCCTAGGAGCTGGCAGGTAGGCTTCGTCGGGAAATAGCGGAAAGCTCGAACGGAGACGAAGTCGGCCCTTTTTCCGGAGCGCCGGCTTATATAGCCCGGCGCGATGGGCCCGGTGGGAGGGAGGCCGATCTTCGGGCGAGCCGCGTGGGGGTATGCTGACGCGCGCTCGCCGCTCATGTAAACGCTATGCAAACTTTCAAAAACGCTATATTCAAACGCCTTTCAAACGTTGCAGCGTTGCAATTTCCGCTCTACGAACTCTCTACTGACCGTTTCTAAACTCTCAACAAACTTCTGCAAACGCTCACGTAAACATCAAACAAACGTTTATGAAACTTCTCATTTTCGCCAGGGCACCGCACGATTCGACACCGCACTTTTCGACACGCGCGATTCGACACAGCACGATTCGACACCGCACGATTCGACACCGCACGATTCGACACCGCACGATTCGACATGCACAATTCGACACCGCACGATTCGACACGCTCGATTCGACACCGCACGATTCGACACCGCACGATTAGAAGCGAGAGCTGATATAAAAAATTAGAGAATAACAGAACCCTTATGGAAAAATACACTCAACTTTTGGTGTTAACCGTTAAAAAAACACCATAGAAAAACCTTTAAAGTTGGGTGTGATTTCGGACCGCCAATTGAAGGTTAACCATCATTTGAAGATTAATCTTCAATTGGCGGTTCGAAATCACACCCAACTTTAAGCGTTTTTCTTTGGATGATGGTTAACCTTCAAGTGATAGTTAACCTTCAATTAATGGTTAATCCTTAAAAATGACAGTATAAAATATAAACCGTCAAATAAAAGTAACAAATATGGCGTCCCAATGAGAATCTCTTAAGGACTCCGCTCGTTGAACCGGACTCCTCGCCTCGATCCTCCCTCTCGGACGCTAGCTAGCCGCTCCCTGATCATCCGACTCTCGTTCGGTTGGTCTCCAGAACACGCGCCGCAACGATCAATCCGTCAAGAAAAAGGTAACGGACTCGACACGTTCGAAGAAACGCAAGCAAGTGCGGCTATGACACCTAACGAGTGAGGAAAGAGGCGGGGGCTCTTTGAGAGTGGCGACTCGCGCGTCGCGCCATCTAATGTGAAACAATCGGGCGTTGTAAAACGCGAAAAAAATTTGAGCGCAATATCTGAACAAATTATTTAATTTTTAATAAGTTTAATTATTAATATTTATTTTCATAATTAAACTTATTTTTTATTTTGCTAAATGTAAATACAAATATCTTATTGTATAAATATTTAATATTAATATTATAATTTAATTAATTGCTTAA
>JASTWP010003874.1:0-16076 GCA_030770255.1 Temnothorax ravouxi
AATTAAGTGCTCTTTATGTGCTAATTATGTGCTCTATTCACGATTTTTGTGCTCGAGCAGTTTCGCGGAAAATTGTAATTGAAAGTGGGGATGCTGGCTTAACGTAAGCTAGCACCCTTACTCATTAAAATTACATATAGAAAAAAAAACTTAATATGGTAGAATTATGTGCTTTTTATGTGCTTTCAAATGTCTCAAACAAAATTAGTCTATTTGTAATAGTTTAAAAAATATACGCAAAAAAAGATCTATGTACCACTGATATAAGAGTAAAGTATCAGTTAAAATACAGAAAACAAAATAATTCTTGTCTTAAAATGTTTCTCGATTAATGTGTTCTCGAAATATGCACAATGAAATTTACGTGCTTATCCCCTTTGACCGATCCGAACGTGAACCTCCCATACGTACAAGAGTAAAGTACTAGTTAAAATACTGATAGCAAACTAATTTTAGTTTTAAAATGTTCCTCAATTTATGTACTTTCAAAATATACAGAATATGATTTTTTTGCTCATCCCCTTCAGCTGACAAACCTTTCTGAAAATGAGCACCACTATACTCACAAGAGTAAAGTTCTTATTAATATAACGATTTGTTTCCTATTGCCTATTGATTATAAGCTGAAAATGTTTTATGAGCTTGTGGAATCCCTGGTAGAAATTGCCTTGCCGGCGCCACGACACTTGTCAGCGCCATGCAAGTTTGCCACGCCACAGCCTTATCCTAAAGAACTGGAAAGAACCATATCAGAGCCATGTCCGCGCCTAATATGGCCATGTTCGCGAAATCGCTGTTTTATCCCGGCGATGGAAGCGGGATGAGAAGGACGCGCGTGGAAGGTGTTAATGAATTATTTCCTTTTATTTTGTATAGCTCAGAGCACAGTCTGAGCTGTCTTTAATTTGAAATGAATGTACAGTCTGACCTGAGAGTTCGCTGAGCTTGTATAAGGAGAAGTCGTTTGATTGTCCGATACAATTATATTAATTGCTCTTCTACTGTTGAGTTGCCCGTGAGCCGGTGAGACACGTGGCGGTCGGCACTCGCGCACGTGTAAGCTTGAGCCGTCGTGTTGATGTACCAGAGCTGAGCTGAGCGGTCTCTTTTACATCTTGGAAATGTCTCTAGGCAGCGTTGGTCACTGCGGTATGCACTTCAATGCGGAGTCACAACTTGTACGCACGTAGCACACGCTATGCGTCTTGTCACTGCGCGGCCATATTTCTACTCTGATCGTCGTGCGGAAGAAGACGACGACGCTCGCGCCCGTGCTTGCGATCGTCGCCGCGCGGATCCGGCCGGTCGATACCCGGTCGATGCTGCCATCTGATCCGGTGGCGCAACGTGATAACGGAATCTCAAACATTCCGCCCGCCATCAGCAACCTTGTTGATGATTCCTTACTCATGGTCTGTTATGAAATGAATAATGTGGCAAGCTTGGCAATTGGCCGGGTGAGCATCGTGGTGGCCGTCTTGAGGGTAACTACCCTAGTGAGTCCATCCTTGCCGGGGTGCAATGCCGTTACTCTGGCGAGTGGCCACTTGCACGGTGGAGAGCGTTCGTCGGTGAGCAGCACGATGGACCCACCTTGATATTGTTGTTAGGGTGATGCCACTTGGAAATCGCCTGCTGGCGTTGTAGATAATGAGCTGACCATTGTGCCCAAAAATGTTGAACACGCTGCTGGATGAGCTGCTATCGAGATAGTCGCAAGGTTGCCAGGTCAACCAGAGATGGCTCGGGTATGGTAGTGAGTGGACCTCCAATGAGAAAATGACCTGGTGTGAGCGCTGAGACATCTTCAGGGTCGTCACTTAACGGTTCTAAAGGTCGCGAGTTGAGGATGGCCTCGATTTGCGTAAGCAATGTTGTTAGTTCTTCCGTCGTGAGTAGAGTCTCCCCGATAGTCCGTCTCAGATGAAACTTCACGGACTTTAGCACCGCCTCCCATTTGCCCCCCATGTGTGGAGCGCCTGGTGGATTAAACTCCCATTTTGTACCGTCAAGTTGCAAAACTTGAGCAATCCGTTGATGTTCTTGAGAGCCTTGAACGAACATTTTTTTGAGCGCGGCGTCTGCTCCAATGAAAGTTGTCCCGCAGTCCGAATACATGGTCTGAACAATTCCCCTTCTCGCTGAAAATTAATCCTTCTGAAAAGTAGTCACTTACTACTTCGAGGTGAATTGCGGAGGTGGAGAAGCAGACGAATACACAGATCCATCCCTTGTACGTTTTTGCACCTCGTCCTTTCCATGTCTTGATGGTGAGCGATCCGGCGTAGTCAACTCCTGTATGAGCAAACGGATGTGACGGCGTAACCCGAGCGAGAGGTAGTTGGCCCATCAGTTGATGAGCACGGATCCCCCTCTGCCGAGCACACACGACACACCGTAAGACATGAGACTTCACCGGAGCCCGTCCGCCGATGATCCAGTATCGTTGCCTGACATGAGCCAATGTCAGCTGTGCTCCTCCATGCAGGGTGCGCATGTGGGCGTGTGCGATGATTAAAGTTGAGAATCGTGAGTGGCGAGGTAAAATCGCCTGATGTTTGTTGTCTTGAGCTAGTGCTGATTGGGTGAGGCGGCCGCCAACTCGGATAATCCCTTGAGCGTCTATATACGCAGTCAGTCGACTGAATGCGTGAGTTGTTGGTAGTCTCAAGTTGACCGTGAGCATCTTGATCTCGTGCGTGAAGTATGCCGCTTGAGTAGCCTTGATCCAGAATAATCTGGACTCCTCCAAAGCTGAGTGCAAGTCCAGTGGCTTGGATCGGCGCCTTTTTAGAAGCGAAATAAACCTGAAACAAAGAGCTGTTATTCTCAATAATTTGTTGAGAGTTGAGTACCTATATATGAGATCCCCGTGGTAGTCCGACTGAGGAGCAGTTGCATGTAGCGCAATGCCAGGACGAGCCTCAGCGCTCAACTCGTCCGACAGCGCGGGTTGTGATGGCCATGATTCAGGTGTGAGTATCCACGGTGGTCCCGTCCACCATAATGAGTGACTTTGGAGTTGAGAAGTAGTCAAGCCTCGAGATGCGCAATCGGCTGGATTGGATGTACCAGGTACGTATTTCCAGTGTGCTTTTGCAGTGAGCTCTTGAATCTGAGAAACTCGGTTTCTCACAAAATCTTTCCAGCGCGAGGCATGAGATTTGATCCACGTGAGTGTCACAAGAGAGTCCGTCCACAAGTGAGTTGCTATGACGTTCAACTTCAAGGTGGCTTGAACGTATTGCATGAGTCTTGCGAGCAGCAATGCTGCGGTGAGTTCAAGTCTCGGGATGGTGAGCCGCTTGAGTGGTGCTACCTTGATTTTGGAGCACACCAATGAAAATCGTGGTACCATTAGAGCCGTGGACGGTGATATATACGACTGCAGCCATTGCGAGTTGAGAAGCATCAGAAAAGCCGTGAAATTCCACTGACGAGATACTCCATGTGTTATACCGCCGAGGTATTGAGATCCTGCGCAGGATGGTGAGTTCCTTTCTGATGATGAGCCACCGTGATGAGAGCTGGGATGGCAGTGGTTCATCCCATTGGAGCTTGTGTAGCCAAAGCTCCTGCAAGAGCATCTTCGCCTTGATCACTACTGGTGATACAAAGCCTAGTGGATCGAATATCTGAGCCACTTCAGACCAACTGAGGCGTTTGGTGAGATGATCGGTGTGCGACGAGATCCTTGTTGAGAATGTGAATGAATCTTCTTGAGGAAGCCATCGTAATCCGAGTATTTTGACTACGCAATCGTCGAATGTAACTTGTGAGCTCTGATCCTTATCTGCGTCAACCGCAGAGAGCACATCTTGATTAGTAGCGTGCTACCTTGCTAATGGGAAGCCGCCCGCCATGCACAAGTTCTTTAACTGCAATGAAGTTTGTATTAGCTGCTGAGTGTCAGCGCCTCCAAACGTATCGTCGACATGTCGACCTCGAGTTGCAGCAGCGTTCGTACCGCTAAGAACGGGGCAGCTTTAGTACCATACGTGACCGTGGTTAGATAATATGGCACTTCATTGAGAAGATCGTCTGTCCAGAGAATCCGTTGTAATCCGTTGTAAATTCCAGTCATCTTCATGCACTTTGATCTGCCTATACATTTTGGTGATGTCAGTGGCGACTAAGTGTCGAAATTGTCGAATCCAGAGCAGAACATCGGTGATGTCTAAATGCAACTTGGCTCCCGTGTGCATGAGATCATTAAGTAAGTGGCCGGTTGTAGATGCACTCGAGCTATTAAATACCACACGTAATTTTGTGGTTGCACTGTCTGGTCTGAGCACTCCGTGATGAGGCAAGTAATATTGCGTGTGCTGACTGGAACCGGGTGAGGCCTTCTTCATGTGATTGAGCTCTCGATATTCTGTCATAAACTGATGATACAGACGTCGATAGTTTTGGTCTCGGGAGAATCTTCTTATTAATCCCTGCAGGCATCGATGAGCAGTTTGATACGAGTCACCAAGAGTGTCAGGTGATGATTTTAACGGAATTCGAACCGTGTATCGACCTGTTGAGTTCCGCGAACCAGTGGTCTTGAAGTATTCTTCACATCTTTGCTCGTCGAAGTAAGATCATGATTCTTATTCGCAGGCAGCTTTTTCTTGTATCCAAATTTTCGACAATAGCTCGTCGAGAGCATCTTCTCTCTCCTGAATCGATGCATGATGTACTGCAGCAAATGCCGATGATGATGTGTTGACCGGTCCGAGAACGAGCCATTCAAGAATTGAGAGCTGCGCAATTGGCATCAATGGATTTTGATTGATGATGTTGGGCTTGATGATTTGCCCATATGAGTCAGCTCCAATGATGATATCCACTGGCCGTGATGTGAGGAAATCTGGATCGGCCAAGGTTAACTTGGTGAGATGCGGCCATTCCTGTGGTGCAGCGTTGAATGGCAGGATGTTCGTTAACGTCTGCAGGATGTGAGCTTGAATGATGACGTCTGATCTTGAGTGAAGTGAGCGGAGCGTAATGCAACTCCTCGAGTTTGCGTTGACTTTCCGCCACCAATTCCAGTAATGAGGATGACAGAATGTTGACGAGGAATGTTGAGCTGACGAACGAGTGATTCTGAAACAAAGGTGAGTTCTGAGTAATGTTGAGGGTGATGAGCGGGCCAAAAAGGAGTGAGCGACGATTGCACCATCTTCTTATTGAGCGGACGCAACTGAGCTGGTGATCGGCTTCGCTGATGAATTCGACTGATGAGCCTCGTGCAGCATCGTATGGTGTAGGTTGGTGCACTTCTTGCACCCCCCCTGAGCTTTTACATGAGCGGACGTTGTGGCGGCCGAGGCAATTAAGGCAGAGCCTCCGTGAGATGACTAGCTTTTGTCGATCGCCCGGTGAGAGATCCCTGAATTTTGTGCACATCACCATAAACTGAGTGCCGTTGCAGCGTAATTGCCCTTAACAGGACGGGATATTTATGTCCGGCAGCCGCTGATTGTCACGCGACTGCGATGATTCGGAGACGGAAGTCGGAGCGGGCCTCTCTAAAAATACGCTTTTGATCTTTGCAACAGCGCGACGAGCAACCATGTAATTTCGCGCCTCCGCGGCGTCAACATTGTTTGAGAAGTATTCATGCTAAATGAGCGCCGCCGGCCATGAGATTTCAAAGTATCCGTGCTCCTTGAGAAACGCCTTATGCACCTCCTTGAGATGCATTGAGATTCCTCCAATGACGTGTCCTCTGCACAAGATGGCAGCGTCTTGCCAATATTCTGCTCCGTCGCAAGGCGGTTCATCTGATACGCTCCGTTGACAAGTGCACTGGTGCGACTTGGCGATCCGACGTGCGAGCCGGTGATACCTCGAGCTGCTGCGTCGTGGTGTCCTTACCGCCCGTCCCCGTTTTTGGCGGGCTCCGTCATGTTGAGCCGTCACTGTGCGGCGCACGATGAGAGACCTGAGAACTTTCGAGAGACGCGTAAGAAATACTGCACGAAACGAGAACGTTCGAGAGACGCGTGAGAAAAACACTGCGCGAAGCGAGAGTCTGGTCATGTACTGAGCACGTGTTCATGTCCGCGTTACACTTGCGAGAGCGCGCGATAATGTTTGTGTAACACTCGCGAGCGCGCGTGAATGTCTGTCCTTCACTCGCGAACACGCGCGATAATGTCTACGTGGCACGTCGAAGGGCATGCCCTATTCACCAGATCTGTGTCTGAGCTACACTTTAGGTTCCACGCATCCGGCTCGAAGGACCAAATGTTCGCGAAATCGCTGTTTTATCCCGGCGATGGAAGCGGGATGAGAAGGACGCGCGTGGAAGGTGTTAATGAATTATTTCCTTTATTTTGTATAGCTCAGAGCACAGTCTGAGCAGTCTTTAATTTGAAGATGAATGTACAGTCTGACCTGAGAGTTCGCTGAGCTTGTATAAGGAGAAGTCGTTTGATTGTCCGATACAATTATATTAATTGCTCTTCTACTGTTGAGTTCGCCCGTGAGCCGGTGAGACACGTGGCGGTCGGCACTCGCGCACGTGTAAGCTTGAGCCGTCGTGTTGATGTACCAGAGCTGAGCTGAGCGGTCTCTTTTACATCTTGGAAATGTCTCTAGGCAGCGTTGGTCACTGCGGTATGCACTTCAATGCGGAGTCACAACTTGTACGCACGTAGCACACGTTATGCGTCTTGTCACTGCGCGGCCATATTTCTACTCTGATCGTCGTGCGGAAGAAGACGACGACGCTCGCGCCCGTGCTTGCGATCGCCGCCGCGCGGATCCGGCCGGTCGATACCCGGTCGATGCTGCCATCTGATCCGGTGGCGCAACGTGATAACGGAATCTCAAACAATGGCATTTACATAAAATTGAACGGACGCAGGTCTGGATTTGACTGAGTTTCTAATGCGGTCCACACTTGCGCCACATTAGGTGCTGTCGAGATTCTTCTCTTTGGCTTCTAGATCAACTTCTTAATTGTTTTAGAAGCGATTAAGAAGTTGTGGACGTCGCGAGTCGCGAGTGCTGTGACAATTCTTTGTAAAATAAAGCTACGAATTTCGTTTAATAATTATGAAACAAGGAAAAAATATGTGGTAAGTATTATGTTAACTTGGAATTGACACATACACATACACACGCACATATATATGTATAACATTCAGGACTATGATTTAACCTCAATTTTGAGGTTAAAGAAACAATAGTAATCCTTTGTGTAAAAAACGTTAATTACATATTGGATCTGATTTCTATTGCTGCACTGGTTGCACTAGTTTAAGAACTGTACATACACTAACGACTAAACCTTGAGAATCTTACACATTCTAACATTCTAACATTCTCCAAAGCTTCTAATGAGAACTGCTTCGGCGACCGAAGGTCGGTACATAGACGGCGTTGTGTATCTATCTCGCGATCCGTTTGTTTATGACGAAGAGTCGCGTGAGCTTTTGCATCGTGCCGCAGATTATGAAATTAGTTTCTACAAAGATTTTTGCTAATATAAGAACAATAGCAGCAGAGCCAGCATATAATGTAAGAAATGGACGCTGAACCCAGGACATCTAAAGACTGCGACTACTGGAGAAGAATATACCAGCTATTTTAAATGGCGAATTATTTGTTATAAAAAATATAGATGGCAATAAAGTTACGGCTCAATGTGAGGTGTGCAATGCCAAACGTAAGAAAACAATGATAAAAGGTGCACTAAATGCGACAACTAATTTTCGTACACATCTAAAGGTAAATTCTTTATAAAATTATAAAAAATATATACGTTTAATAAGATTTAGCAAAACCGGTAAAAATAATAATAATCCTAACCTAAACCTAAAGCCTTCCTTGAACAAACCCGAGAAATCAAATAAATATGTACATAGCATGAGTGTTAAATTTATTGAAATTTGAATTTCAGAGATTACATCCTACAGAATTCAATGAATTCACCGAGATGTCGATAAAATCCTATCCTAATCGTAAAAAAAGAAAAGTGGCAAATGATGACAAATCTGCACCTACAATTTCTACAAACATTGACGTTGGAAGCAGTTGTGTAAAACAGAAGCAGTTGAAAATTAGTGAAGTTAAGATACCCAGCAACAAACAGAAACAAACACTCTTTGATAAAAATGTAATGAATTACATTGTGAAAAGTATGAAACCACTTAATACTGTTGACGATCCAAATTTTATCGACTTATGCCGAGGTTTAGACAGTTCTATAATAGTAATGTCTCGTCGAACTCTTAGTCGAAAGATAGAAGAGGACCGTATATCCGTTACTGAACAACTATTACAAGTGTTTCAAAACGTAAAATTTATATGCAGTACAGCAGATATCTGGTCCACGAAACATCGAAGTTTCATGGGCGTGACGGCACACTGGATCGACGAAAACACTCTTCAACGTCACAGTGCTGTTCTTGCATGTAAACGTTTTAAGGGAACACATAATTATATTTCAATAGCAAATTTATTATTTGAAATAAATATGCAATATAATTTGAAGAGCAAACAGATAGTTTCAACGGTAACTGACAACGGATCGAATTTTGTCAAAGCCTTTAAAGAATTCGGTTATAAGATAAAAATACCAACTATGCTAGAAGAAGAAATACCTACTGTGCTAGAGAGAGAGGAGGAAGGAGAAATAGATTCCGAATGTTCGTATGCATGATAAAATTGATGAATTGATAATCACATATTTTTTATTTTTGGTCATTGTGCATTTGAATATTTATAAATGCATTCTTTTTCAGATTGTAATGACGAACAAGATTTAGATGAATACGTCGATGAATTAGATACAGATTTTGAATTTCGTAATATCGAGCAAGAGGACACCAATATTCAACCCATTATTGAACTATCAAAGCACTTAAGATGTGCAAGCCATACTTTAAGCTTGGTGGCAACTACGGACTTTACAAAAGCGTTGAAACAAAATTCTGTTGCATCCAAAATTCATCATACAGCAATGGGAAAATGCACGATGTTGTGGAACATGTCTCGAAGACCAAAAACATCAGAGAAAATTGTTGATTTCTTAGGAAAAAGTTTAAAGTATCCAACCCCTACACGCTGGAATTCGTTATTTGATGCGTTGTCCGATCTTTTAGTACATCGAGAAAAGCTTAATAAGTTAATGCCGAAATTAGATTCAAATGTTCTTTTTAAAGATGTAGAGTTAAATTATTTAGAAGAATGCATCGCCGTATTATCTCCCATTGCGTCAGCATTAGACCGATTGCAGAGCGAAAATGAATGCTACTATGGCATTTTAATGCCAACTCTTTTTTCTCTTAAACTGAGAATGAAAATGTTACATGAAAAAAATCTGAGATTTTTAGATAGCGTCGTAGCAATTTTCATTACTTCACTCGAGAAAAGATTTGAAGACTTCTTCAATTTTTCGCCAAAAGTAAACGATGCTATCATTGCTTCGTGTTTACACCCGGCATTTAAACTAAAGTGGCTTCCAAAGACCATGTCCAGCGAGAAAGTGTTAGGTTTTCGAAACTTGTGTAACGCGGCTATAGACGAGTTTGAACCTCTTGAAACCACAATTATCTCTAATTCCAGTGAAGATGAATTCTTTATCTTTGATAAATCTAATAGTCTGCAGCAATCAAATACAGATTCGGAATTGATTTCTTTTTTTAATGATAAACAGAAAACGCTTGATACATTGAATAAATACCCACGTGTGAAAAAGGCGTTTATAAAATTTAATACTAGTCTGTGCTCTTCTGCTCCTGTAGAGAGACTGTTTTCTTTTGCGGGATTCATACATTCGCCTACTCGTGGCCTTCTATCTGATAAAATGTTTGAAACATTGGTATTTTTGAAAGGCAATAAGAATTACCAAAATAATAATAAATAAATAAAATATACTCTGTATACTGTATGCTATATCTAATATCACTAAGGCTGCGATCCACTTGATGCTTCAGATGCTTCGAAGCATTCCTCTTTTCTTTTCTATCAATGAAGAAAGAAGGAGAAGAATAACGCTTCAAAGCATTTGTAGTGTCAAAGGTCAAGTAGGACCGCAGCCTAAATCACTTAATCACTATATAATATATGCTGGCCATTATTTTATAATTATTTTTATTTTATAAAGTTTGAGTTAAAATAAATAAATAAATTTATTTTTGAAAGGCAATACCAAAGAATTACCAAAAAATAATAATTAATAAATAGAGTATACTCTGTACTCTGTAACACTGTATTGTATGTTGTATATTATAATATAATTATTATATTACTAAATCACTATATAATATATGCTATTATTTTTTTATAATCCCATTTTTATACGATTCTATAATTTCAGACTATATACTTAATATTAAAGCAATTATAATAAGATCAATAAATCATTTACTATTATTTAAAAAATAAACGCAAATTTAAAATGTTAAAGAATAATTGTATTTAAAAGTATTTATAAATGTATTTAAATACTATTTAAATACTTTAGTTTTGACATGTATTTAAATACAATAGTATTTAAATACATGTCGAAAAAGTATTTTGTATCTTGTATTTAAATACATGTCAAAAAAATATTTTGTATCTTGTATTTAAATACTTTGTTTCGAAGTATCTGCCCAACCCTGCACGTGCACACCGGGCTGTCCGTTACGCTCGATTACGTGCACACACGACCGCACAGCAGTGACGGTATTCCTCGAGTCGCGACAAACTCACACACTCAGATATTCGCGAAACGCTCAAAAATGCACTCCACACCTCGCACAGCGTGCTGGGCCCATAACCTGTTGGGATTTGTGCAGGTGGATTAATTTGCGGAGATGTATTGACAAATTTATTGTAGAGCAAAAGAATATGAGTGTTACACGTGTCGAAACACGAACTCGAACTACTCGAGCAACGCAGTGCTTGTAATCGCTAAACTTGATGGTCTCTAGCGTCACTGACTAGGGACCTTTGCAGAGTTTCAGTACTCACGCGTATGTACTGCACACATGAGTATATACGGCGCATTTTTCAATAATGCTTTTAAAATTATTGTGCATATTTCGGGAAGCACATAAATTGAGGAACATTTTAAGACTAAAACCAATTCGCTATCAGTATTTTAACTGGTACTTTATTCTTGTACGTATGGGATGCTCATGTTTGGGTCAGTTGAAGGGAATGAGCATGAAAATTTCATTGTGCATATTTCGAGAACACATTAATCGAGAAACATTTTAAGACAAGAATTATTTCACTTTCTGTATTTTAACTGATACTTTACTCTTATATCAACAGATAGGTCCTTTTTGTGTATACTGTGACAGGAAATTCTAAACTCAACGTCTCGCAGTCTAAAACTCTCGGGATCCGCGTTAGAATAAGATAATATTTAATTAACATTAAAATAAACTTAGCGCTAGGCCCAATGGAATTGCTCTGTATAAGCCGAAGTGCCGAACAGGCCCTCGACGGCTGTGTCGGTAATCGATGTATTGTCCGGTGGCCAATGAGCGTCGGCTTTGCTTGTCGTGCCGGTGGCGACATCCGCGCCCTCCCGAATCGGCCGAACCACAGGAGGCTCCCGGCGAAAGCGTGAACCGAACACTTCTCTGTGTGTGCACCGTGCGAGAAGGTCTAGATCTAACCTATTGTAAGACGTCGTCAATCGTCGTCAAATCGTCAAGTAGCGGTCGCACGGAGGGTCAATTTTGTAAAAGCGTCATAGTAAAGTTGTCGAAAGAGATCGCACGGAGAGTCGATCTCCGAGAGTTGTGACTGCAGTCTAGTGGAGAAATAAAGGAGACTGATTCTTGTCAGAACGTGAGTAATAATCTTCAGTTCCGTCAATTGCTTTCCATTTCTTGGTATCTCCTGTTTCACTTTCCTGGGTCACCCAATCGAACCAACTTATTAATCTTATTGTAAACTCTTTGTCAATTTCGGGAAATTGACTGGCGCCCAACATATTAATTAATTGCATTTTGAGCCCCGACAGCTCCGACCCAAGCCGCGTCGGGTGAAAGAGTTTGTCGTAGAAAAAATCCTGTCTCAATACCTTTTGAACTATTACAGATAGACTAATTTTGTTTGAGACATTTGAAAGCACATAATTCTAGCATATTGAGTTTTTTTATTTTATATGTAATTTTAATGAGGGATGGTGCTAGCTTACGTTAAGCCAGCCCCAGTTTCAATTGCAATTTCCAACGAAACCATTCGAGCACAAAAATCGTGAATAGAGCACATAATTAGCGCATAAAGAGCACTTAATTTCTGCATATGTGTTATTCCGGTTTTTTATGGAGGGGTGCTAACTGAACAGAGAGAGACATAAATACATTATGTTACTTTTTTACTTTTTAAGATTTTTTTCTTTGTTTACGGGTGTTTGCAAATCTAAGCTATTCCATTATATAGTGTTCCAAGTCTTTCTCTGTATTACAAGGGATTGTTGTCTAATAGCCTCTAAAACAAGAAGAATTCAATATAGTTTAGATAAGAGAAAGGTTGTAATTTCATATATACATAATTTAATTATAATAAGCAGCTTTACTTACGACTTGTGTAAAAGCTTCTTGGTCATCTTGTAGCATTTCCTCAAAAGTAAGAAAACTTGTTAATAGAAGTTAAGGGAAGATATTCTTCAATCTTAGTATCTTGTATAGAGTTTTCCTTATGATATATTGTTCACTGATGTTTATCTTAGCCAGGGTCAAATTTTTCAAATGGTGGTTTTTTGAATTTGATACAACAATTGATCTCATATGTTAAGACATATTCATTGCCCTGTACATATAAAATATGCTTACAATAATATATTTATATACTTTAGAGTGTGATAGCACATATATAGTGAAAAAAATATAGAAATAAATACAAAGTCAGTTTTGGTCTTCTTTATACTGATCATTTGTTACATCTATTAACTTTATACTAATTTTATACTAAATTACTCTTTCAGTGATACATGCAAACGATGATGTATTAAAGCCGTACAATACTTCTTCAACAAATCGTCTTCATGCATATTGTACCACCCTGCTAAAAATGACCGATTAAATCCGATTAAAAATTTTGAATCCATATGAATCTGGATTCTTGATCCGGAAATCACGGATTTATAACGATTACACCGACTGAAAACGATTGAAACGTATTGGTATTTAAGGATGTAATTTCAATCGGATTCTATCGATTTGAATCGTTATGATTTTATAAACAATTACACTGATTGAAAATGATTGAAACAAATTGGTATTCAACGATGTAATTTTAATCGGTTCCTATCGGTTTGAATCGTTATGATTTCGTAACGATTACACCGATCGAAACCGATTGAAACGGATTTGTAATCAATTAACGATGTAATTCCTATCGGTTTGAATCGTCATGATTTCATAACGATTAGGTATACCGATTGGAAACGATTGAAACGGATTCGTACTCAAGGATGTAATTTCATTCGTTTTCTATCGGTTTTGAATCAGTCTTAGTCAATCGTTTAAATCGTCATGATTTCGTGAACCCCGAAATCACGAAATTATAATGATTTATACGGATTGACTGAATCCGTGAATTTTGGATATATAAACAGGATTATTTACTACTTTATTATAATTCCATTTTTTGTACTACAATTTTATTACAATGTGCAGTATTTATTTAAATAAAAACATTTTACAGTTTTGCAAATGTAGAACTCATGACTTTACCAAAAAGAAATCCTGTACGTAAAAATTATGTTATATACAATTTTAATGATTAAAGCGGATTTAATCCGATTCACATAGCTACTTTAATTACCCGATTTAAATGGATTAAGCGCAGATACGATTGAAACCGATTGAGTCGGATTCAGATAAATCCGGAAATATCGCATTAAATTCGATTCCGGTGTTGTATTAAAATTTCACGATTGATGCGGATTCAATACGATTCATGTGGTCATTTTATTTACCCGATTAAAATGGATTGGCATTAATACGATTGAAACCGATTCAGTCGGATTCAGATGAATCCGGAAATATCGCATTAAATCCGATTCCGGTGTGGTATTAAAATTTTACGACTGATGCGGATTCAATACGATTTGTGTGGTCACTTTATTCACCCGATTAAAATGAATTGGCATTAATACGATTGAATCCGATAACGGCGGATTCAGATCAATCCGGAAATACCGAATTAAAAACGATTCCGATTGATTTGTTATCAAAACCGATTCACTTCCAATCGGGCATCCGATTAATCGGATTGAAAACGCATTTATTCCGATTCAATTTCACCAAATTTAATGCGGAACCAATCGGATTCAATCGGTCATTTTCAGCAGGCAGCTTTATACGTTATCATTTACATATTTCGCCAAATTTTGAGGTTATTTTATAGAAAGTTACACTGTTTGGTACTATCGAAATAATAGCATTGACGAACCTTGATGATATTTTTGATGTCCAAGGACAAGTCTATTATAGAACGTAAATAAATTAATTGATATTTCCTCTCTTTTGTAAATCTCTCTTGTAGATCGGAAAATGAATCCTGCATCACCAGCTACTATTCATAGCACGTATGGTTAATTGAAATCTTATCATTAATATACAACTTTTAGAATATAATAGTTACTTACTATATATAAATATGCTGTAAATAAAGAGCACTCCGCACTGCTGGATCGACACACGTGTATACGCACTCACGCATCGTATGTAGGATAATCATGTACATCATGGCTGTCGCGATGAGCGTTGCGCACAATATAAAACAATAACATTATAACAACAGAAAATTAATATACTACCAACGTTATTTCTAAGTCCAAATTACAAGGAATTTTAACATTGCATTGATCTCAAATAAATGTCAGAGTAACATTTGAAAAATATTTTCTGTAACGTTTTTAAAATATTTTAACAACATTCAGAAAAATTATATTACAAAATAATATTTTTTAAATATGTGTATAATATTATTAAAAAACGTTTAAAAAATACACATAAAGTCAATATTTCTAAACGTTAATTTAATGTTCCTTGCTTACTGGGATATAATTCTCTCTTTGTAATTGGTGCAGTATTAAAAGATTTCACATATTTTTCTTACTCCGGTTGCATTCTTCCTTAAATTATGTTTATTGTTTTTTTATTTAATTAAAAATTTAATATTTTATTAAATTTCAAAGTCTAGCAACGCCGTTTTTTACAAAAAAAAATTATTATTTTATTTTAATTAAATATTTTTATTTTGATTGTTACTTCTTTAATTTTTTGTGATTAAAATGATTCTTTGTAATATTATAATTTTTTCAAGAAGAATTGAAACTACTACTTGAGTTGATAGGAAAATCCTTGGAAACACAAAGATACGTATCACTTGGGTTGAGTTAATTAACACAATTTTGTTTTATTTTTCAAAAGTAGTTGCACTGCAATTATTTTTTAAAGCAATATGTATATTCTCTTTGTAATTTTAAACTGTTAAGTCTTCTGTCGATTTATTTTTTTCAGAGTTTACAGATTTAGCTCCATGTAATATTGTCTGCTTTAGTTTTTACTTTCTTACATTATTAATGCTCACATTAGCACAAAACAATCGGCGAGAAAAAATAAATTTATTTATTATCTGTAAAAATTTAAATATTAAAATATATATTTCTTTCCCAAAAACGAAAATTGGCTACAAAAAATAGAGTAGGTAGGTATGATATATCCCCACAGAGCAATCTCAAGAGATTTTCAGATATCCAAGGTTTATCTGCGTAAAATCTGAGGATATACTTAGGATGTACCAAGGATGCCTATTTGTCTTATAAGATATCCAAGATATTCCAAAAAATGTAACAAAATTTGATCCCAACAAAATCGACCGGATGTCTAAATATCTAATGTTATATGGGATATTCTCAAGTAATTCTACGGATGATTTTTTAGTTTGGATCAAAATGGGATCAAATCAGATCATCCTATGAGATTTTTTTACTATGTGGATCGATGAGGTAAACAATCATCCGAGTCGAGAGGTACCTTGAGATCTACAAGTAACAAATCCTACAAGTAAGTAGGACGAGATTCCACAGCTTTTCTAATAACTCATCATCAAGATTTTTCCAA
>JASTWP010003875.1:0-16073 GCA_030770255.1 Temnothorax ravouxi
ATTGTATTAATCTATAAATTATTATCAAATTATTATAAATTATTATAAGTATTTTATAAACGTAAGTATATTAATATGTATTTTATTATGTTATCTTTATATTTTTCAGATAATCGGACGTTGCATTAAAATAATCAGCTTCACGCGAGTCGTCAATGGAATTACACGACGAGCTGCTGGACGAAGTGCTGTAAACAATTAAAGAATTAATTAATGAACAATAGAGAGATTATCGAGTCCGAACAAAGTGACACTATGTAAGTTATTTATCTCGTAGTAAATATCTATAATTTATATCTGATGTAAAACTTGAAATAATTATCACTTACTATTTGTGCAATTCTAGGTATTCGACGATGCTTGTCGTTTGCAGCTCAGCTGCATTTTGTTGATAATATTGAACGTCTACTACATTACGGCCTGCAATTAGACCAAAATGCTGTAATCTGACATTGCAAGCACTTTTGGTATTAGTGAATAAATCGCCGCCATCTGGTCGCAATTGTTGATTCTGTGCCCTTCTAGTTGCAGGTAAAATTAGAACTTTCTTTTTTCAGGAAATAAATTATTAAAAAACATATACACACATATATTCTTAATAATATATTTCTTTTTGCAGACAAGTTTTAGATGATGTAGATTTACCTCCAGCATTTAATACCATCCGTGTCATGCTATAATTTGTCAACCCCTGATTATCTGTGAAACGTGTTGGAAGAAGTTGATCTCTTCTCAAAACACGAAATGGCTTTCTTGCATGCAGAGCTTCAAGAAAAAAGGTAAGTTTTTAAAATTCTTATTGACAATTTTATTCAGACAATATATGTGATGTAGTCTGAAATACCTATATGACACGTAGGGCAAATATTTTGTTATAGACATATCTATCATTGTATTTTTTTTTATAATATATATTTTATTATATATTTTATCATAATGTATTTTATAATTTCAGTGTATTCATCGGTATTAAGAAATTGCTCTGCCTAATAGATATAAAACGTTAAGTGGAACCAAGTTACAAAGTCGCAAAATTCTTATCGAAATTAGAAGAAAAAGGTGGTAGAGAGAGAGAGAGAGAGAGAGAGAGAGAGAGAGAGAGAGAGAGAGAGAGATAATTTTTTATGCCCAAGAAAAACTAAAGGGCAAAGATTAACAATACAAAAAAAGAAAAAAGATAACAAAAGTGCATGCTCTCACTTGCACAAATCAGTTAAGTGTAGAGCACAACTTAATAGCAATTACAACAGTATACACTGTAAAAGAACTAGAACTAACGCAACTTAAAAATAGGAACAATGTAAGTACAGTTAAACTAAAACTAATATCAAGAATAAAACGCAATATAACTTACAAGCTGATAAGAGGGAAAGACACCATCAAAAGCCTCGCGCCAGCAATCGATATCATGCAACTTCACGTGCTAACAGATACGCTTTGAGAAGACCTTTGAAGGAGACAAATGAAGGAGCAGAGGTAATATTAATAGGAAGAGAATGCCAAAAATATATAGCTGAAAGATGAAAGGAGTTTCTATAGGTGGTAGTTCTATGGCAAGGAATTTGAAAGGTTTGGGATGCAACAAGACGGCGGTCAGATCTCCTCAACTGCGGATCAAGCAAAGCGAAATTATCACGAAGATACGAGGGAGAACGCATGTAAAGTATTCGAAACATTTGACAGCCAAGAAAGTATAACCTCCTGTTTTCAACTGTAAGCCACCCCAATTGTCGCCTGAACGGAGTAATATGTTCGTCACGCTTGAGATCAAATATAAAGCGAATGCAACAATTCACAAGTCTCTGTAACAAGGTGTTCAGTTCTCCAGTCAAACCATGATAGACTAGGCAGCAGTAGTCAATGTGCGGCATAATTAAAGCCAAAACCAGCCTTATTCCTTAACCTTGTGGACAAAGAGTTTTTGTTAAACTTAAGCTTGTACAAAGAATAATGCACCTTTTGAGAGACGTGCAAGATATGCTTTTTCCAGGATAGATTAGATGTAAAAATTACACCCAAATTCTTAGCTTCGTTTACAAAGGGTAAAGGCGTATGGTTAACAATAATAGGAGGTAAACAATGGAGGTCGATATCATTGATATAAGCCTGACTACCAAATACAAGTACCTTAGACTTTGCAGGATTGAGCTTAAGACCATTTAACGTAGCATAGTCGAAAATAGCATTTGCATCCCTTGAAATCAACTCAAGACCATGCAGAATGTCGGCGCGAGTACACTGGAGATAAATTTGTACATCATCAGCGAACAACATATGACAGACAAAAGACAGGAAACTGCCGATATCATTTATATAAAGAGCAAATAAAAGTGGGGCCAAGTACAGAGCCCTGAGGGACACCAGTCGACGTGAAAAGCCACTCAGAAAAATTACCTTCATCATCAAATACAGCCTGAGAGCGACCAGTAAGGTAAGAAAAAATCCACGCGAGAACCTCATCAGAAAAACCGATTTCTTTCAGTTTGATAAGCAAACGAAGATGTGGGACCGTATCAAACGCTTTACTGAAGTCAAATAGAATCATGACTGTAATGAGTCTTTTATCAATTCCCATTCTAATGTCATCACAGACACGTAAAAGAGCAGATTGCGTATTGAAACCGGAACGATACGCAGACTGTCTGGGATTCAGCAGGTTATGTTCATTCAAATAGTCGGAGATCTGTGAGGCCACCAAGCGTTCAAGAATTTTTGACATTTCAGGAAGGTTGGCAATAGGTCGCGTATCAGACGGTGACAGTGGAGTGCGAATCTTTGAGAGAGGGCGAATCAACGCACGCTTCCAAGATGAAGGAAATATGGAATCATTAAGTGAACGATTAAAAAGAGGAATGAGCCACTGAGAGATAATGGGCCAAGCAATACGAAGAACATAAAGCGGGATGCCATCATAGCCAGACGCGTAGGAGTGAAGAGGTCCATTAAAGATGAGTTTGTAAACCGAGTCCGGCTGTATAGTAGAGAAAACAAATTCAGGACGATGAGAAGTACAAGAAACTGAGGCGATGGCAGAAATAAAGTCGGCATATGTGCAAGGCAAAGACGTGCTGGACACTGAGACATAGTAAGAGTTAAGTTGATCGGGTGTAAAAAAGCGGAGAGGAGAAACCGACGTGGATTTAACCAATCCCAGACGAGCAAGTTCTCTCCACATTTTAGCGGAGTCAGTAACATTGGTAAGGGAAGCCAAGTGAAACTCACTTTTAGCACGCTTGATGTCATTGTTAAGCTGGTTGCGAAAGTGACGGTATCTAGCATAACCCAGTAGACTGCCTGAATGTTTGGCCTGCCTGTACAACTGATTACGAGTGCGGAGCCGGCATCTCAGTTCGTCCGTAAGCCATCGAACAGGAGGCTTCCTGATCACGGACACACGGGCAGGAGCAAATATATCAAGTGATTCAAGTAAGATACCGGACAGCCAGGCACAAAGCTCATCAACATCAGAAGGGTAGCCCGCTACACTCTGAACGTTTACAGCAATAGCGTCGAGATGTTCAAGGAACGCAGAGGCATCAATGCTCCTGTAACCACGTCGCAGGATAGATTGATCAAGGTCAAGCTTACGATCAAGTGAGTACGACAATTCCAGTAGATCATGACCGGCGATGAATGGACTCAAGGATTTAGCATATGCAAGAACCCTAGCACCATCATCAACAACTAAAACATCCAGCCATGAGTCAGAAGTAGCAGTATGAAAAGTAGCATCAGAGTTGACAATGGTTAAGGATAAGCCAGACATTAGCTCACGCAAATAATTCCCCTCATAACAATCGGTCAAAAGATTGCAATTTAGATCACCGCCAATAATAATATTTTTATATAAATGAGAGACACCAGTAAGTGATTCAACAAATTCATTTAAAAGAGTGCCCTTAGGTCTCCTATATACTGACACAAACAATACTGCCTCATCACTCGGCAAACGAATTTCAATCATGATATATTCAGGAGCACTAAACTCAGTCCCAACAGAGGTTGCAATTAACCTGACTTTTAACGAATTATGCACGTAGCAAGCAACGCCACCGCCCACACGCCCCACCCGGTCGTGACGAACAAGAAAGTATCCATCCAAAGCCACAAGATCGTCCGACACACCCGCATGAAGCCACGTTTCAGATACAGAAATTATATGATGAGAATTGGTACTAAAATGTAAGCGAATAAAGTCGATATGCCCACGAAGAGAGTTGGCGTTAAACTGCGCAATGCGGAGCGAAGAAGGATTACATGCTGAGTCGTGTCGGACAATCATAGGCAACGGACGAACCAGCGAGACGCGTCAGGCCAGCTTAGCAAGATCAGCGTCAGAGTCGATACAGATAATGGGCTGTCCGTCAGAAGACCTCACGCATATATGGCCATTTCTGATCCAAACATACTTATAGGCGTTCTCCTTAGCAATACGCTTGACCCGCTGCAGCAAGTCATACGTGCACTTAGGGAGCAGTACGTTAACGTATACATGTCGATCAGAACCCGTATCAAATATATCACGCTGCTTGAGAATACCCTTTTCACGCTTTTTCGAAATTATGGCGTCGCACACAGTACCAGAAGCAAGAGTGACAATCATCGAACTTGACGCCGAAGCCACCCTGGAACTGCAAGAGAGAGAGAGAGAGAGAGAGAGAGAGAGAGAGAGAGAGAGAGAGAGAGAGAGAGAGAGAGAGAGGGAGGGAGGGAGGGAGGGAGGGAGGGAGGGAGGGAGGGAGGGAGGGAGGGAGGGAGGGAGGGAGGGAGGGAGGGAGGGAGGGAGGGAGGGAGGGAGGGAGGGAGGGAGGGAGGGAGGGAGGGAGGGAGGGAGGGAGGGAGAGAGAGAGAGAGAGAGAGAGAGAGAGAGAGAGAGAGAGAGAGAGAGAGAGAGAGAGAGAGAGAGAGAGAGAGAGAGAGAGAGAGAGAGAGAGAGAGAGAGAGAGAGAGAGAGAGAGACGTTTATTTCATTTCCAGCTGCGTTACTTTTGGTAGTAGAGATAAAGCAAAGAAATATTTTTGAGCATAGCTTATTGTTTGAAATTTAGATCGCTCAAGCTGGAGCGACTTTGCTTATCCCCCAAAACGAACTCTCTCAAGTACTATTTTATTACATATATTTAAACGAATGTCAGTTTTGTAAATTACAGACATGAATATCATATTTTCGTATAAGATTTTCATATAGCAAGTAACTTTTATGTCATCTTAATTTGATTTAATTTAGTTTATTTTGATTAACTCTAGAAATCCAATTTCTTCATTTTGCAGATTTTTAACGGCTCAAGGCTTCTGGGTACTTGCCGCGACCATGTTATATTGTGACATTACAAATCAGAAATGGCACGCTGAAAATCTTTGTGTGCTATTTTAAAACAAAAATATTTAAGTGAAAAAACACTTTAAATCGCTTTATAATACATTTATAAAATGTTCTGAAAACTACTCTTTTTCCTTGACAGTTAATAAACAGCCGTAAAATGAATATGATACGAAGTCTGGTCATGCTTGTTGCACAAGCGCATGACTAGGTTCCGTATTACATTCATCATTTTATGGCTGTGTATTGACTTTCCAGAGAAAAGGATATTTTTTGGACATTTTATACAGCGGTCTAAGGGCGGCAGTGTGGTAGAGCGTCTAGTGGTAGAGCGCCAGACTCGTAATCTGAGGAACCAGGTTCGAGTCCACTAGAGCCATGTAAACATGGAATGTTTTTCCGAAGCTGCACCCCTCCGTGCAAGATAGGCTCTTCTGCGGAGCAAACTGGGCTCTGTCTTTCGGAAAGAGATGTTAAGCCGTTGGGTCCAAAGGGTTAAAGTGAGAGGAGAAAGAGTATAGTAGTGTAAACCAAGGTAGCAAAGTGACGTCAAATGACGTCTTAATAACGTCTTACTCTACCGCAGGTTCGGACATTTGGTTCACGCACTCGGTCGAGCGGCCGGTGGTGCGAAGCTACCATCCGTGGGATTATGTCTGAACGCCTCTAAGGCCGTATCCTCTCTAGTCAAAGGTGGCAATGATATCTCTAGGAGTCTCGTGAGTCGTTATTAAGACGTCATTTGACGTCACTTTGGTACCTGGGAAGGTTTGGGTAACGTTCCTTATAAAAACGTCTTGCAAATCCTGCGGGGATAAGCAATAAAGATAGTTTATACAGCGGTCTAAAGTGTTTTTTGTATCCAAATATTTCTTTATTTCAAAATAGCACATAAGAATTGTCAGCGTGTTATTTCTTGCCTCTGACGATTACGCCAATGTCATTTATTGCTATTTAAAAGTTTGATGATAATTCTTAATTTATCTTATTTCTAAATTATAATCAGGATTATAACGTAGATTAATGAGAAAGGCGCGTCTCACATATATATATGTTGTACTTTTATTTTTTTTTAGTACGATTTAAGATAGATCAATAGTAGTGTAATTTGTTATTAGGATATATCAGTTGCGACGATTGCTAATTATTAGCGAACAATAAGTGTTTGGCGCTCGCCAAATTGTATATATAGTTCTCCTTAGTTTAGTTATGTACATACTATTTTGATTATCTCTCGTTTAACGTATTTCGGGACTCGCGCGAAACGTCGGCGGATCGCGATCGACACGCGTAATCGATGTTTCCGCGACTCACCAATCGGTGCTGCCCTCGTTCACCCCACGAGGGCACCCGTCTAACGAAGAGCAAGTACTCCCGCTCCCGACACTTACAGCGCCGGAGCACGAACACTCTCTCACAAGAAGTCCTTCGTTTAACACGTCTCGGGGTGCACACGCACTACGCTATACCGTCGGATTCCGAGATCCAGAAGGTTCGCCAGATCGACGGCCTTCCGTGCTTGCTTGCTTTGCTGCCTGCCTTGCTTGCCCCGCTGTTTGCTTGCTGCCTGCCTTAGCCCGCTGCCTTGCTGCACGTGCCACCACGAGCTTGCACGAGACGGATCCTCGAGGAGACGACGGCATCCCGAACGGTGAGTCGCATGCCTTTTACATCGATTCTCGCTTTCTATTCGCTTTGGGGAGGCATTACACACCTCCCCTGGTCCTTCGAGTCACGCTTATCGCAAATCCGGGGACGGCTCCACCGCCCCCCGAGCATTGGTCCTTCGAGCCGGATCGTCGCGTCATTGAATACCGCCGACCTTTCGCTAGAGTACCTCGTTAAATGCGTTAAAGAGCTATCGCGCAAGGCTTCCCTAGACGTGGAACGCTTTCGTGAAGTTAATTCGCTCGCGCCTTTGCATCTTTATAATCGGAGTAGCTCGCCCGCCACGATATCTCTCGACCGCAGGATCGCTCAATCGCAGGATCGCTCGCGACGGGAATACACGCGCGGAGCCGTGTGCGCCATTATCGCTGATCGCTCGACCGTCGAATTGACGGCACATAATTAAATCGTCATTGTCGCCCAGTTAGCAATACGATTGAATATACTAATTAAGGAATATTCCTTCGCGAATATTCCATCGTGCCATCGCACATACATTTCAAACGAGCCATACGTTACTCGCCACCTTGGCGGGCGGACGCTATTGTTTGTCTCTTTTTTTTGCCGTCGGAATTCAGAGTCTTTGTGCCTCGTTGTTTTCGTACACCGTGTGGATCGTTCGAACTGCCATCGACTCAGAATAATATTTCGCTGTCCTTCGATCGTTCTGACTTGTATACGCTATTATAATTCTCTATTATAATAAGTACTGGTCGTTCCTCTTATCTCCTTCGCCTCTTCGCGGTGAAGATATTCAAGTTCTCGCAATTATTAGTCGCTAAATTGCACCATGTCAAAGAACGCACAACCTCGTCGTGAATTGTGCATTCGTCGTATGCGTGAGATCCATGATCTCTCCCTACAAGCCGCAACCGACGCGGCAATGCGCGCAAACTTCCTCGGCCGCTACTCGAGCGTGGCAAAACTCGCGGATGATTTTGAGAGTGCGCATCTGAAAATCGTGCAGGAAACCTCGGATTTCGACGCCGAGGACGTGATTCGGGCCGAGTTCGATAAGATGCACTACGCTGTAAAGGGCCGGTACCACGTGGTCACCGGCGCGCCGCACGGAACCGCACAGACGCAGCCCTCGGGCCAGACCTCGGCTATCAAATTGCCGAAGATCTCGCTTCCGCACGGGCGATCTATCGTTATGGCCTTCTTTCATCGCGTTTTTTAATACGTCGATACATGATAACCGGCAGATTTCCGCGATCGAGAAATACCAATATCTGTTGGCATCGCTGAAGGACGAAGCCCTCAACGTAATTAAAAACTTGCCGTTCGCCGCGGAGTACTATCCGATTGCTTACGACGCGCTCCTCGCTCGATATCGGAACAAAAGGAAGCTTGCGGACTATCATTTACGCTCCATGTTTGAGGCAACACCGCTGAAGACGGAGTCGGCCAAGGCTCTCCAAAAATTGTTAGACGCGTTTACCGAGAATACGCGCGCGCTCTCTCTGATGAAATTCCCGACAGATTCGTGGGATTTTGTTCTGCTGACATTCTTGTTGGACAGGCTTCCGCGTTCCCTTCGGGAAAAATTCGAATCTGCTCACCGGGCTGAGGAAATACCGCGATATGCTCAACTCACGCAGTTTTCTGTCAGAACATTGTAAGGTTCTGGAGGCCGCCGCGGGCCCGTCCACTACATCGATCAAACCTAAGCCTAGGTCGGTCTCGTCGTTCGTTACTCATACGGCCGACTGCCCGATTTGCAAGGAACAGCACTACATCTCAAAGTGCCCGCGATTCCTAAAACTCTCGCCGAGGGAGAGACAGTCCCAGGCGCGCGATTCGAAACTGTGCCTTAACTGCCTGCGATCGGGGCACGGAATGAAGAACTGTCCTTCCGCGTGGACGTGTCGAACATGCGGCGCGAAGCATCATACGCTCTTGCATCACGAGCGGAGCTCGGACTCTAACTCTACGACCGAACCCGTGACCGCGACTCCTGTCGCGCAGGACCTCGCGGACGCTCCTCAATCGGAGGAAAAACCGATCGTCACAATGACGAGTCGAGCCGATAGGGTCGTGCTATTATCCACCGTACGAGCTGAGGTGATAGACGCCCACGGCAACGCGTTACCTGTCCGTGTGCTATTGGATAGCGCGAGTCAGGCTAATTTTGTTACAGAAGGCTGCCTTCGGAGAGGCGGCTTCCGTCGAACGCGACACAGCGCGACCGTATTCGCAGTAAATGAGGCTAAGGCGGCCACAACGAGGGGCCTTACCTCTTTCGTAATTCGTGCGCGCGGACAAGACGATACTCGATTCTCAATCGAAGCTACGGTCCTCCCTCGCATCACCTCGCCGTTACCTAACGAAAGGATTGAAGTCCAATCGTGGACTCATTTGAAGGGATTGACGCTCGCGGATCCCGAGTATTGCTTGCCCGGTAATATTGACATTTTGTTGGGAGCAGAGTGGTTTGTATCCCTACTGCGTGACGGTCGTCGTAAGGGAGGGAAGGGAGAACCCGACGCTTTCAATACAATTTTCGGTTGGGTACTCACTGGTGCGGTATCTTCGGTGCAAGCCGCACCCCTGCGTTCGTTCGCGACTACACTCGAGTCGATCGAGACCTCAATCGGCCGTTTTTGGCAATTAGAAGAGGTGCCGGACGACACTTCGTGCTCGGAGGAAGATCGCCGTTGTACGGATTTCTTCGCTAGGACCACGTATCGGGATTCCTCGGGTCGGTTCGTGGTTTCGTATCCATTCGCGACAGATCCTCCTACATTCGTCGACTCGCGTTCCATCGCCGTAAGTCGTCTCCGTGCGCTCGAGCGCCGATTCCGATCTAACCCTGAGTTTCGCGTCAGTTATAACGAGTTCATGCAAGACTATCTCGACAGCGGTCATATGAAATTGCTACGTAATCCATTCCCGGCGGATGGACACGTTTATTATTTGCCGCATCACGGCGTGTACAAACTCGATAGCACTACCACAAAGCTGCGGGTAGTTTTCAACGCTTCGTCGCGATGCGCTAACGGACTGTCGCTGAACGACACGTTGCTTAGCGGCCCGAAATTGCAGCAAGACTTGCTCGCAATCTTAATTAGATTTCGCGCCGAACCGGTGGCCCTCACCGCGGATGTGAAGCAGATGTTCCGCCAGATCTGGATAAACCCAGCGCAATGCGACTACCAACGCATTGTCTGGCGTTTTTCAGAGTCAGATCCTATCTTGGATTATATCCTCCAGACGGTTACCTTCGGCGTAACTAGCTCACCGTTCCTGGCGATCTACTGCTTACTCCAGCTCGCGATTCTATATCGGACAGAATATCCCTTGGCCTACGCCGCTTTACTCGAGGCTCTTTACGTCGACGATGTCGTGATTAGCGTTCGTACCGTGGAGCAGGCTCGCGCACTTCGTGACCAGCTGCTATCGCTACTCCGCCGCGCCGGCTTCGAGCTTAGAAAATGGGCGAGCAGCCATCCCGCCGCGTTGGATGGGCTCGACCCTCAGTTATGCAATCAAACAATGTTGTCGTTTGAATCGAGCGAGGATCATTCCGTTAAAACCTTAGGCCTACGATGGCACTCACAATCTGATAGTTTCGGATTTCACGTCAATCCGTTGGACCGCAAGTGCACTAAACGTACTATACTCTCGGAGGTGGCGCGTATCTACGACCCCCTGGGATTGCTGGCTCCACTCACGTTCAGCGCGAAATGTCTCATCCAGCGCTTGTGGAAGCTCAAGCTGGAATGGGACGACGAGCCTCCGACCGATATCTGTCGCGATTGGGATCGTTTCCAGGCGGAAATCGACGAGCTCGCTTCCCTACGCATTCCTCGCACGTTTGACACACGCAATGTCATTCGCCGTGAACTGCATGGCTTTTGTGATGCCAGTGAACTGGGCTACGGGGCCGTGATTTATTTACGTTTTGTCACCCGGGATGGTGTAGTCGTTCGTTTGCTCTGCGCGAGATCTAAAGTGGCACCGCTCCGGTCCGTCTCTATTCCACGTTTAGAGCTCTGTGCAGCTTTGCTACTCTCTAGACTCATCACTTACGTGCGTCAAGTCCTCAAGGGACACCTCGAGATCGACGCCGAAAACGCGTGGTCGGATTCCGAGGTGGCTCTTGCGTGGATTCGCTCGTCTCCACACAAGTGGAAGACATTTGTTCGCAACCGTGTCGCTCTTATTCAAGGGAAACTTCCGGTCTCTGCTTGGGGCCACGTCAATACGGAATCCAATCCGGCGGATCATTGCTCCCGCGGACTTTATCCCCGAGATCTGGTAGCTAATACGATGTGGTGGACGGGCCCCGAATGGCTCGTGCACTTCGAGCCCCAAAATGAACCTACCTCTCGTTTAGATATTCTTCCTACGGAGGAGGAACGAATCGCGGTTCTTGTCGCGCTCGATTCACCCGACGTGGTTTATACGTTATTGGATAAATTCTCGTCGTTAGACAAAATCTGTCGAATAATCGCGTATATGTTTCGCTTTGTAAATAGGTTTTGCGTCAAGTCGACTCACGCGTCCTTGGCCATTGATCAGCTCGAGCTGCATTCCGCACTACTGATCATAGTAAAATTAGTGCAAGCGGATGCATTCCGAGAGGAAATAGACCGGCTTAGGGTCGGGAAGGGGATTCCTAAGCCTCTTCTCAAGCTCGCTCCCTTTCTCGATCCCTCGGGCGTCCTCAGGGTGGGCGGTAGACTCGTGCAGTCAGCGCTGCCGTTCGAGAACAAGCACCCCGCACTCCTACCTAGCAAACATCGACTCACGGAGCTCGTGATCGAGCAGATGCACTACGCTCACCTCCACCCGGGTAGACGCGCGATGCAGTACTTATTAGCTCGCAGGTTTTGGATTCTCGGAGTACACCGCGCAATTCGACGTGTGCTTTCGCGATGCCATAAGTGTTTCCGAGCCAATCCTCGCGCTACTCCACCTTTCATGGCGACCCTGCCGGCTGAGCGAGTCAGTCAGGTCAAGCCATTCTCGATTACGGGAGTCGATTTCGCGGGACCATTCTCGTTGGTCACCCGTCGAGCCCGCGGAGTCTCCTCCTTCAAAGCATATGTCTGTTTGTTCGTCTGCTTCGCAATCAAAGCTATTCACCTGGAGGTAGTACTTTCGTTGTCTACGGATTCATTCCTAGCTGCGTTGCAACGATTCGTGGCGCGACGCGGACGCTGCTCGCTCCTTTATAGCGACTGCGGCACTAATTTCGTGGGGGCCGCGCGCGAACTCGAGACTCACATGAGCCTCGCGGCGGAGCGAGAGAGAATCAAGTGGACATTCAATCCTCCCTCAGCGCCCCACTTCGGGGGCCTCTGGGAGTCGGGCGTCCGGTCTTTCAAAACCCACCTGCGACGAGTGGTGGGCGACCAAGTCTTGACGATCGAGGAGTTTACTACGGTTCTCGCACAAATCGAGGCCGTCTTGAACTCTCGTCCCCTCTGCCCCGTGAGTACCGATCCGTCAGACCTCGAGGTCCTATCCCCGGGTCATTTCCTTACCATGGAGCCCCTGGTATCCGTTCCCACGCACGACGTGACTCCCGTGCCTGTTAATCGTCTGAGTCGATGGCAGCTCATTCAGCGAATCCACCAGGACTTCTGGAAACGCTGGCACCAGGAGTATCTCAACACGCTCCAACAGCGTCCCAAATGGTTGAACTCCGTGAATCAGATCGCTGTCGGCTCGCTGGTCCTCATCAAGGACGCCAACATGTCCCCGTTACGTTGGAAACGTGGACGCGTGGAGGCGCTACACCCGGGTAGCGATGGCGTCTCACGTGTCGCCACGGTGCGGGTGGCGGATGGCTCGGTCGTGCGTCCCCTTGTGAAATTGTGCCCCCTATCAATGGGCACCGTTCCACAGGCGACTGTCACCGTTTAAATTTTAAAATACAACACGTTGTATTTTGGTGGGCGGTATGTTTGGCGCTCGCCAAATTGTATATATAGTTCTCCTTAGTTTAGTTATGTACATACTATTTTGATTATCTCTCGTTTAACGTATTTCGGGACTCGCGCGAAACGTCGGCGGATCGCGATCGACACGCGTAATCGATGTTTCCGCGACTCACCAATCGGTGCTGCCCTCGTTCACCCCACGAGGGCACCCGTCTAACGAAGAGCAAGTACTCCCGCTCCCGACACTTACAGCGCCGGAGCACGAACACTCTCTCACAAGAAGTCCTTCGTTTAACACGTCTCGGGGTGCACACGCACTACGCTATACCGTCGGATTCCGAGATCCAGAAGGTTCGCCAGATCGACGGCCTTCCGTGCTTGCTTGCTTTGCTGCCTGCCTTGCTTGCCCCGCTGTTTGCTTGCTGCCTGCCTTAGCCCGCTGCCTTGCTGCACGTGCCACCACGAGCTTGCACGAGACGGATCCTCGAGGAGACGACGGCATCCCGAACGGTGAGTCGCATGCCTTTTACATCGATTCTCGCTTTCTATTCGCTTTGGGGAGGCATTACACACCTCCCCTGGTCCTTCGAGTCACGCTTATCGCAAATCCGGGGACGGCTCCACCGCCCCCCGAGCAATAAGTTTATTTATTTTTTGTATACAATTGTGTTAATTGTTTTTGTTATAGCTTATCGGATAACATATAAAAAAATCGATGCTTTGAAGGTATCGAAAACATTTACCTCTGAGCTAAGCATGGAAAAATAAAGCTGTCCTGATTCCCGTTGATACAAGTGATAGATGTGACCAGGTTGCTTCACAAAGTTGCAGGCCACATGATATAGCTTAGCATTACGTTCTGCCTCCAGCAAAATACCCTCAGACTGCTTTTGCAAAAATCTGATCTGTTCTGCGATCACTTGCAACTTATTACACGAATTGGCTTTTATACAGTTATCTGCCTGTACAAAAAGTGATATATAAATTAGTAAATATATAGAGTATAAGACTATATATATTATAATTTAATATAATATAATAAAAATAAATTAAATTATATTAAATAAAATTAAGATGACATAAAAGTTACTTGTATAAAAATATTATACGAAAATCTATGTAATTTACAAAATTAAAGTGACAAAATTTGTTTCAATATCTATAATAGAATAGTACTTACTTGACATAATTAATTACGTGTCTTCAGATATGCACATCACAATCTAGCCGATATTATCTATTTTCTACCTGTTACAAGAACTCATTGTAACACAGAGAAGATCTAATACATATTACTGATTACATATACACAGACGCTACGAAAATTGCTTTATTTAAATTACTACAATCTGAGAATACGTTCGTTTTGGGGGAAGATCAAAGTCGTTCTAGCTTGAGCGATCTAAACTCGAAACAAGCTATGCTCAGAAACATTCTTTGCTTTTTCTCTACTACCAAACGCAGTTTAAAATGGAATAAACACGTCTTACTCTAAACTACCTTCTTCCAGTTTCGATAAGAATTTTGCGACTCTGTAACTTGGTTCCACTTGACCTGCCATACTTTATCTACTAGGCAGAGCAATTTCTTAATACCGATGAATACACTGAAATTATAAAATACATGATGATAAAATATATAATTAATATAATAAACTATATGTTATAAAAATAGGTTTAACGATAATACACGAAATGGCTTTCTTGCATGCAAAGCTTCAAGGAAAAAGGTAAGTTTTTAAAATTCTTATTAACAATTTTATTCAGACAATATACGTGATATCACAATATATGTGATAATATAATATCTGCAGGCGTATATGATACGTAGGGCAAATACTTTGTTATAGATATATTTGTTATAGATATAGATATGGAGTCGAGCGTGGCTTAGCAGCCAGCGCACCGGTAGGGCAAATAATTTTTTATAGATATATAACAAATATCTATAACAAAGTATTTGCCCTACGTGTCATATACGCCTGCAGATAATATATTATCACATATATTGTGATATCACGTATATTATCTGAATAAAATTGTCAATAAGAATTTTAAAAACTTACCTTTTTTCTTGAAGCTCTGCATGCAAGAAAGCCATTTCGTGTTTTGAGAAGAGATCAACTTCTTCCAACACGTTTCACAGATAATCAGGGGTTGACAAATTATAGCATGACACGGATGGTATTAAATGCTGGAGGTAAATCTACATCATCTAAAACTTGTCTGCAAAAAGAAATATATTATTAAGAATATATGTGTGTATATGTTTTTTAATAATTTTATTTCCTGAAAAAAGAAAGTTCTAATTTTACCTGCAACTAGAAGGGCACAGAATCAACAATTTGCGACCAGATGGCGGCGATTTATTCACTAATACCAAAAGTGCTTGCAATGTCAGATTACAGCATTTTGGTCTAATTGCAGGCCGTAATGTAGTAGACGTTCAATATTATCAACAAAATGCAGCTGAGCTGCAAACGACAAGCATCGTCGAATACCTAGAATTGCACAAATAGTAAGTGATAATTATTTCAAGTTTTACATCAGATATAAATTATAGATATTTACTACGAGATAAATAACTTACATAGTGTCCACTTTGTTCGGACTCGATAATCTCTCTATTGTTCATTAATTAATTCTTTAATTGTTTACAGCACTTCGTCCAGCAGCTCGTCGTGTAATTCCATTGACGACTCGCGTGAAGCTGATTATTTTAATGCAACGTCCGATTATCTGAAAAATATAAAGATAACATAATAAAATACATATTAATATACTTACGTTTATAAAATACTTATAATAATTTATAATAATTTGATAATAATTTATAGATAATACAATTATTTATAATAATTTTATATATTTGTCGTAATACACATTAGGAAGATTTTCTGTAATTTCTCTTTTTTATACTTGTATTACATTTACTTTAACCTATTTATTTTCCTTATGTATTATATATTAATTTAATTAATATATCTTACCTTTCCTGCTAGCTGCCCTTCTTACTTATTTGACACCTCGTATACATGATCTGTATGCTCTAATGCGTCGCTGCGCAAGTCTGACAGCAGGGGCTATCATCGCTCACAGGTTAGAGTGCGTTCCAAAACCTATCACGAAAACTCGGACAACCTTTCTGTCCGCGACTGTACATGGGTTTCATACATGGATAAAACTACGTATAAT
>JASTWP010003876.1:0-16054 GCA_030770255.1 Temnothorax ravouxi
AATCATTACTTTTAGTGGATTGTCGCGTTCACTCGATTAATTTTATATGATCAGTCTCGTCGCGATCGCTTGTACTGACGGACAACTTCTCAGAGTTGAGAGAAAGTGAAAATGTTCTCCTTTAAAGAATGCAACAGCAACAGCAGCAGCAGCAGCAGCAACAACAACGGTGGAAATCGTATGAATGCCACGAATTATTACGTGCCGATTCACGACGTTGAAACTCAAACGTATGAGGCCAAATGTGATAGGTAAGTTTCTTTTACAAATGAAATGAAACATATAGAGTCCAGTTTTTTTTATATATTTACAAATTGTAATATTTATGAAATAAAAAAACTAATTTCATTTCTTTTATACAGCATGTCGTTGAAGCGTCGCGCGGTTCGCATACTCGGCAGACGATACGCGCTGACAGCCACGAGATACAAATTTCTCGAAATTGGCATCAACGTAGGCCCACCGAGCTACGTGGAGATCGCCGTTGGAGATCATCGAGGAAAAGAACTGCTATTATCTCTTGAAACGTGGAATGCACTCTACGAGCAACGGCGAAATATTCATAATTTCTTTCACAACGACTACAAAGATGTACATAGTTTTCTAAACGTTGGACCGCTAACGGTGAGAGTTTGTACGTCGCCGGTTATGAATGTCAAACTCATACGTTTAGAATCTGCAAACGTATACTTGATGATGACCGAATCGACGTTGCATCGCATGTTCGATCTCGATCGGTGCATCAATGCGAGATTCGATCGTTTGGTCAGAATACTTGCGGCGGTCGATGCAAAGTATGCGCAGTTCTCCGATATCGCGTCCACCTTGACGGATCCCAAGGAAGCGTCGACGGTAATATACGCTAGCGATGCGTTCAATACGAATCAGCTCGTCGATTGTGAGCTCGCAGCTTTAGTTTTTAGTACGTAAAAGATATATTATGTATTAAAAAGAAGTTAAATAAACAGGCTTTTTTTACACCTAATTAAACGATGTAATTTTCTTTACATGCATGTCCTTCCCTACCTAAATTTTATCATCGATGCGTTGCGGTCGATCATCGTCGATCCGCCATTTTTTCCATTGTTTTTTCGCGTACTGCGTAGTAAAAATAGCGTAAAATTGTTTAATTTACGCGATAACACCCCCTTTAATTTTTTTTTTTTTGATGACGTATCGAACCTGTCGGGACATGTTCATCGTCGTAAACAACAGTTTTTTTCTAGGAAAAGGGGGTGTTATCGCGTAAATTAAACAATTTTACGCTATTTTTACTACGCAGTACGCGAAAAAACAATGGAAAAAATGGCGGATCGACGATGATCGACCGCAACGCATCGATGATAAAATTTAGGTAGGGAAGGACATGCATGTAAAGAAAATTACATCGTTTAATTAGGTGTAAAAAAAGCCTGTTTATTTAACTTCTTTTTAATACATAATATATCTTTTACGTACTAAAAACTAAAGCTGCGAGCTCACAATCGACGAGCTGATTCGTATTGAACGCATCGCTAGCGTATATTACCGTCGACGCTTCCTTGGGATCCGTCAAGGTGGACGCGATATCGGAGAACTGCGCATACTTTGCATCGACCGCCGCAAGTATTCTGACCAAACGATCGAATCTCGCATTGATGCACCGATCGAGATCGAACATGCGATGCAACGTCGATTCGGTCATCATCAAGTATACGTTTGCAGATTCTAAACGTATGAGTTTGACATTCATAACCGGCGACGTACAAACTCTCACCGTTAGCGGTCCAACGTTTAGAAAACTATGTACATCTTTGTAGTCGTTGTGAAAGAAATTATGAATATTTCGCCGTTGCTCGTAGAGTGCATTCCACGTTTCAAGAGATAATAGCAGTTCTTTTCCTCGATGATCTCCAACGGCGATCTCCACGTAGCTCGGTGGGCCTACGTTGATGCCAATTTCGAGAAATTTGTATCTCGTGGCTGTCAGCGCGTATCGTCTGCCGAGTATGCGAACCGCGCGACGCTTCAACGACATGCTGTATAAAAGAAATGAAATTAGTTTTTTATTTCATAAATATTACAATTTGTAAATATATAAAAAAAACTGGACTCTATATGTTTCATTTCATTTGTAAAAGAAACTTACCTATCACATTTGGCCTCATACGTTTGAGTTTCAACGTCGTGAATCGGCACGTAATAATTCGTGGCATTCATACGATTTCCACCGTTGTTGTTGCTGCTGCTGCTGCTGCTGTTGCTGTTGCATTCTTTAAAGGAGAACATTTTCACTTTCTCTCAACTCTGAGAAGTTGTCCGTCAGTACAAGCGATCGCGACGAGACTGATCATATAAAATTAATCGAGTGAACGCGACAATCCACTAAAAGTAATGATATGGTGAGGAAAAGAGGGAGAGGGAATTAATATTTATAGAACTGCGCAGTGGATTTTTTTTAGGAGAGGGGAAAGTAAAGCTTACTCTAACGATGATGAGGATGATGGAGGGGAGGGGGAGTAAGAAATAAAACATTATAAAAAGTTATATATAATTTATTTAAAAAAACTCGCATATTCTTATGACATCGGGCAACATGGCGTTGCGCGCGACCACCAGTTAAATAGTTTTAGTACATTTTGTAATGCGCAATTTATTTCATGTTTTCCACATCGCATAGTATTGGCGTCATCGAGTTTTCTCAAAGATTCAATATCCTCGTAATGCGCATCCAGAGTCTCGACGATTAGGTTTCTTCGAGCATAATTCTCCAGCAAATTTACCAGCCATTCTCGTTTCTGACATCCCTTGACGTACACGAGGGTCGGCATCTCGTCGTCGTCGTCGTCGTCGTCGTCATTTTCCTCTTCCACACCGAACGCGGCCGATGTAATCAGGTGTTTCACCTTGCTGTACGGCACGTTTCCGTCTTCCCATCGTAATCCATGATAATTTGCAATCAACCAGGTAGCGCACGATTTGTCGGATTTTGTGAGGAGATTCCACGGTATGGGGTAATTAAAGATGTGATGCGTCAGAATGCAGCCTTTTCTCAGCACCGCCACCTCCTTCACGACAAATTTCATCCCAACGAGGAATCCTTGCAGGTCCACGAACGTTGGTACGGACATGATGATGAGATTTCTTTATCTCTCTCTCTCTCTCTCTCTCTCTCTCTCTCTCTCTCTCTCTCTCTCTCTCTCTCTCTCTCTCTCTCTCTCTCTCTCTCTCTCTCTCTCTCTCTCTCTCTCTCTCTCTCTCTCTCTCTCTCTGCTACGATTCTCAAACTTATCTCGGCGGAACCGCTCCATTCTTATGCATCTGGCTCAGATGGAATATCACTCTATATTCTGCAGATTGCTTGGCCTTTAATCTCGTCGCATCTTATTGCTTTGTTCAACCGCTCACTGCAGACTTCCTCCTTTCCATCTCAATGGAAGCGTGCGATGATCCGGCCCCATTCAAAGATTCGTATACCATTATCTCCGTCCGACACAAGGCCCATAGCCAATCTACCAGAGCTGTCGAAATTACTTGAGAGGATTGTCGCCGCACAAATTACAGAATACTTAGTTGAACATGACCTTATAAATCCCAGACAGTCTGCATATCGGCCATGTCATAACACACAAACAGCACTTCTGCGGGTTTGCGATGACATCAAAGGTGGGATTGAAAATGGTCGTATTGTAATTATGATCCTCTTTGATTTTAGTAAGGCGTTTGATACGGTCCCACATCTCAAGCTGCTAATCAAGTTAAAGGAGATCGGCTTTTCAGATGCCGTCCTTATGTGGACTTTCTCTTACTTGACTGGACGCTATCAGTCTGTAGTTGACGATGCGGGGAATCTCTCTGAGTGGCTACATACGTCATCGGGCGTTCCTCAGGGCTCTGTGCTCGGACCACTTTTATTCTCTCTGTTCATTAACGATATAAGTGGAGTGTTACAGCATGCACGCCATATGTTATTTGCCGACGACATTCAAGTGTATCTCTCATGTTCTCCTGCCAACATCCGCCATGGATTGGAGTTAATAAACAGAGATGCTATTGCTATTTTCGAGTATGCAGAATCTAATAGTCTGAAGCTTAATCCGGCTAAATCGAAGGCAATGATCTATGGCAGTAATGCTTATGTGAGGAATATCGACCTTGACCTTCTACCTCCCATTATAGTGAACCAGGTTCCCATTCCATTTGTTAGCGAGGTGAGAAACTTAGGGGTGATTTTCACGCCTACTCTGTCCTGGAAAAAGCACATTTCACACGTATCGCAGAAAGTGCACTATGCGTTATACAGATTGAAATTTAATAGAAACTCTCTTTCCACCAATTTGCGAATTAAGTTAGTAACGACGTTGATTACACCTCACGTGGACTACTGCTGCCTCGTCTACGACGGTTTGAGCAATGAGTTAAATACGAAGTTGCAGAGACTTGTAAACTGCTGTGTACGCTACATTTTTAATCTTAGACGTGATGAACATGTCACGCCCTACAGGCGCCGACTGGGTTGGCTCTTGGTTGAAAATAGGAGACTGTACTTTCTAGGCTGTCAGGTTTATCGTATCTTGTTCTTACAGTCCCCTGCCTACCTGAGTGAGCTCTTCACTTCGCCTGACTCATCGCTTAGGAGATCCGACCGCCTTCTCGGTTCGTCTCTGACTTTTAACGTACCGTTTTGTAGAACTGCAACGTATTGGAATTCTTTTCGTCCTTCTGCGATACGCTTTTGGCATTCTCTTCCTACCAACGTAACATCTGCACCTTCCCTTCCATCCTTCAAAAACCTTCTCCGTTTACATTTATTCGCTACTGAATCTGGTTAGCGCTTGCTTTGTTGCCTGCCAGTGCAATTTTCGTAGTGCAATGGTATCACTACCTAGTTATACAAATTAGTAGTCGCGTTATACATATATTAGTAGTTATATTAGTTAAGGTTATATTATACGTCTGCAGGTGCAATTTTAGTTGTGCAATTGAGTTTATTCGTGTCATTAAATTCACACTCACTTTATACTTACTAGTTACATTTTGTTCATGCTTATTCTCTTCTTTTGTTTAGTTTAATTTAGTGTAGTTTTAAGCATATTGGAGGCATTACAATGGCTTATTGTAATGCATCCAATATTGTAATGCATATTGTAATGCATTCATGATTTCAGCGTATTTTCCTATGTATTTATAATTTGATTTGCCCTTTAGCAAATGTTCGGGCATAATAAACTTAATCAATCAATCAATCAATCTCTCTCTCTCTCTCTCTATGTATCGCATACTTCATATGTGCTCCCCTTCTTACTTGCGAGAAAATTTCACGTTGCTTGATCCGCTCTTGAGGAGATCTGACCGCCTTCCTCATGCATCTCATACATTTCATATTCCTTCACATAAAACAACTAATTACAGAAACTCATTTTATCTTTCTACTATTTATTTCTGGCACTCACTTCCTGTTAATATCACCTCTACTTCATCATTCCCTACCTTTAAAAATCTTCTCAAGACATTTCTGCTTGCTCGAGAAACTGGGTAACTATTCTTACTTATGTCTTCTGTTTTCTCCTGTACTCCTGTTTGTTGGTTCTTTGTTATAACTATACTGCGTATATAACTGGTAGTTGCGTTAGTTATTATCGTATTGTACATATTACACTCCATAGTTAAGTTGTTAGTCTCCCATGCGAGCGAGAGCATGCGTATTTCTTTGTACTGCATTACTGTATCATTTTATGTTGGTTCTTTGTTATAACTATACTGCGTATATAACTGGAAGTTGCGTTAGTTATTATCGCATTGTACATATTACACTCCATAGTTAAGTTGTTAGTTTCCTATGCGAGCGAGAGCATGTGTATTTCTTTGTACTACATTACTGTATCATTTTTTGCCCTTTAGCCTTGCTTGGGCATATTATTAAATCAAATCAAATCAAATCAAATCTCTCTCTCTCTCTCTCTCTCTCTCTCTCTCTCTCTCTCTCTCTCTCTCTCTCTCTCTAAGTAAGTAGAAATACATCGTACGTTGCATTGCTCCTGAGAAAGGGCTTTAGCTGCAGTAATCTTCCCTTCGGGGGTCTTTATTTCAGTGTATCCCTGTTCTTGGGTTAACTCTGCTAAAGTATGAGTAAATAACTCCGCTTTTGATCGAAGAATTTGGTCATCCGGAAGGGATATATATAGGCTAACCTCAAAATCGAGTGTGCTCACTCCATGCGGCAATGAGTCGAGTCGATGATGGAGGATGTGGCGGTGCGGGGAAGGAGACGGATGCAAGAGAATGCGCTAAGTGCCATAGAACTGTGAGCAGTCCGGTAATGTGTGATGTGTGCGATATGGCGTATCATCCTGGATGTGCGAAAGAAAAGAAGATTCTTAATGCAGCCGGAGAGTTGATATGCTGTAAGAGTGGAATTGGAGGTGTTCAAAATAGAGGAGTTAGGTCAGGTTCTCTTCTCAATAAAGGAAATAAGAAAGATGATGAGTTAAAGCAAGATAAAAGTAATAAAGGATACAATAAAGAGGATAGAAGTGGTAAAGAAAATAATGATATGAATCAGAAACTTGATGGAATGGTAAAAATGCTTGCACAGATTAATGAGAAACAGATTTCTGAAGAACGTATCAAGCGATGGATCCGAGAGGTTATGAAGGATGAACTTAATGAATTAATAAGAGAAAATGCTAAGTTATTAAACGAGGTAAAAATGTTGAGACAGGAAAGATTAAGCACAGAAAAACATAAGTCGGGTTATGTAAGTTACGCAGACAAAGTAAGGAATGTGCGGAGTGATGAAGTAATAATAGTAAAACCTTTAGTTGAACAACAATGTGAAGAAACAAAGAAAGACATTAAAAAGCATGTAGATGTTGCAAAATTAGGAATTAGTGTTAATAAGGTTAAGAAAGGGAATAATGGATCAATTATTATTGGATGTGAAAAAAGTAAAGATAAAGATTGTTTAAAACAGAATATAGAGAAAGTAGTAGGAAAACAGTATAAAATCGAAGTGCCGTCATTAAAAAAGCCAAAATTAAAGATAGTTGGAATAGATAAGGATGATTGTAAAAAAGACGACGAAAGTTTGATAAATATAATTGTAAGACAGAACGAAGATAAATTAGGAATGCAAAGAAAAAATTCAGAATTAAGAATATTACGTAGAATAAATAACGTTAAATATGGAGATATGTCGATTATAGTGGAGGTCAGCGCTAGTTGGTATGAGGCAATATTGAGAACAGAAAGATTAAACATTAATTGGAATAAATGTAGAGTTACTGATTTTGTAGGAGTGCTGAGATGTTATAAATGCTGGGGGTTCTGGCATATGGCGAAAGAGTGCAAGAAGGAGGAAACGTGTCTACACTGTGCGGGGAGCCACGAATCAGAGAGATGTGTGATGAAAGATAAAATGAATGAAATTAAATGCGTTAATTGTATAGCAAGAAATAAGTTCATCAAGGAAGGTAAACTAGATATTAATCACAGAGCGACGGATAAAGGCTGTCCATGTTATGTGAGTGCTCTTGAAAAAGAGAGACAGAAAACGAAATACGAAAGCGAGTATTGACAACAGGGTAATGGAGTAGACCAGACAAATAAAGATATAATGAATAATTTAATAGTCTTAAATATACAAGGTTTATTACGTCACTATGAAGAAATAGTACATTTTATAATTAAAGAGAAGCCCAGTATATGCTGTCTGACTGAAACACATATAGGATGTGAGGTGGAGAACAGTGAAATAGAAATACCTGGATATAATATAGTGAGATGTAACTCTAAGTCAAGAAGAACTGGAGGGGTTATAATATATCTGAAAAGGTATATTAAGTATGAAATAATGGATAATAGGGAATGTGGATTGAATCTGTGGACAGCTACATTAAATTGTATTATTGGTAATGTTAAGAAGTGTATTACGACCGTGTATCACTCACCCGGAGCTAGTGATGCAGATTTTTTGAGACTCCTTGAGGAATTATGTGATAAAATAATCTCACGTCATAGTATAGTAGTAGGCGACTTTAATATTGATTTAATGAAGGAAAGTGTGTACAAAAAACGGATAAATGAAATCATGCAGGGTCTAGGATATAAGCAATATGTAAAGGAACCAACAAGAATTACTCAAACATCGCGAACGCTAATAGATCATGTTTATGCTAATGAAAAGGTAATGTGTGAGGTGATACATACGCCGAGAATAACTGATCATGCCATAGTATGTGTTAAAGTTAAAGGGAACAAAGAAATATTAGGAAATACCGTTATTAGAAAAAGGAACATTAATAAAATCGATGTAGAGGCGTTTAGTTATTTATTACGTAATGCGAGAAGAGACTATAAACATAGTAATATGACAATATGTGATATAGATGTTAAGGCAGACTGGCTAGTACGCGTAATAAGTGATGCGGTTAATGAGTTGGCGCCGATAGAAGAAAAGATTGTGCAGATAAAATGGTTGCACAATAAATGGTTTAATGGAGACATATTGGAAGCAATTAAGGAGAGGGATAAGAAATATAAAGAGGCCATAGAAAGTAGAAATCCGGAGATGTGGACGGATTTTAAAAGGTGTAGAAACAGAGTCGTTAAACTAATCAGAGATAGAAAAACGGAATATTTGTTTGATCAAATTGACACATTTAAAGGTGACTCATATAAGTTATGGAAAGCAGTTAAGACTAATATATTGAAATCTAGTAAAAATACTGAATATGGAGTAGGTATACTAATAGACGGAATAAGATATGAAAATGATTTAGTGATAGCTGATAAACTAAATAAATATTTTATTGAAAGTATTGATGAAATTGTTGAAAGTATAGAAATAGGGGATGAAAAGTTTTGTGACTACTTAGGTAATAAGAGAGAAGGTGTGATGGAGAGTTTTGAGGAAGTAACAAATGATGAATTATCAAAGATAGTTAGAGAGTTAAAACGTAAAAGTGGGACGGATGAGGGTATTAGTACGATAGTTTTACAATGGGCATATGAAACAATGAATGGAATATTTTTGGAAGTTTGCAATATGTCTCTAGCCAAAGGGGTCTTTCCGTCGGAGTGGAAATGTTCTACTGTTGTACCGATACCTAAAGTAACAGGATCAAATGATGCGAAAAATTTGCGACCGATTAATATGTTGCCAATGTATGAGAAGGTATTAGAAACCGTAGTAAAATCGCGATTAGATAAATTCTGTGAGGAGCACAATATTATTACCGATTGCCAATCGGGTTTCAGAAATAGCTACTCATGTGAAACTGCGTTACAAAGTGTAATATCTGAGTGGAAATTAGCAATAAGTAAAGGTGATAAGATTGGAGTTGTTTTTCTGGACTATCGTAGAGCATTCGAGACAATAGATAGAAAGATATTAATTGCTAAATTGGAATTTCTTGGATTTGAAGGAACGGTTATCTCTTGGTTACAAGATTATGTGAATAATAGAGTACAAAAGGTAAAATATAAGAATTTAATGTCTGAAGCAAGGAAGGTAACAAATGGAGTACCCCAGGGATCAGTTCTTGGGCCTCTATTGTTTATATTATATATCAATGATATTGTAAACTTAATGATTCTTGGATGCAAAATTAGAATGTTTGCAGATGATACTATTGTATACTTTGAAAACTTAAGAATAGATACTATTGAATATGTTATTAATAAGCAACTGGAAAAAATATATGGTTGGTTATGTGCAAATAAGTTGAAATTGAATGGGGAAAAGAGCAAGTTTATGTTGCTAAGAAGTGGTAGATGCGAGGAAAACACGGAGTGTGATATAAAAATTGCGAACGAAAGATTGGAGCAAATAAATGAATACAAATATTTAGGTGTAATGGTAGATGAGGTATTGACATTTGAGAAGCATGTGCAATATGTTATTAAAAAGATGAGTGCTAAGACACAATTTATTAGGAGAGTGGGTGTCGACCTATCATTATATGCAAGAAGCGTATTGTATAAGGCAATTGTGGCACCACATATGGAATATTGCTCAACGGTATTTATAGGTTTGAGTAGAGTACAATTAGATAAGTTGCAAGTATGTCAAAATAGGGCAATTAGGTCAGTACTTAAATGTTCGATATATACCTCATGCGATGAAATGAGGAGTGTCCTAGGAATTATGAGCGTAGAAAAGAGAATTAAGTATAATGTATGTATATTTATGTATAAACTAGCTAATAGATTGTTACCGAGGGGGTTGTGTAATAAGATTGAGAAGGTAGGAGAGCGACATAAGTACAAAACAAGGCAAGTAAACCAATTACAAGTACAATTTAGAAAAACGCGAACAGGACAAAAAGATTTGTTTTATGATGGTATAAGGATTTATAATGAGTTGCCTGAGGAAATAAGAAACATCGATAATAATGTAAGCGAATTTAAAAGAAAATTGAAAGAAAAATGGACTTAAGTAAAGTGTATTGTGTGTATTGTATGATAGCTAAAAGCTAATAAATGTATTCATTCATTCATTCTCTCTCTCTCTCTCTCTCTCTCTCTCTCTCTCTCTCTCTCGTCGATGCGTCGATCGAGAAAAATGACGCGCAACTCTGCAAAACCGTCTCGCAACAATCTGATTTATACTCCCTCCACCCCCCCACCCCTCCCTTATTCTCTGGATGAAATAAGAGAGAGAGAGAAAATATTCATGTCGACGTTGCCGCGAACACTCAGACTAATTTGCGCACTACATTCGTCAACGGATTGTACTCGATCACGCGGTCGTGTATGATGAGACAGTACGCGGAGGTATTCGGCGGTACGTTCTCCATGCAATCGAATTCCAGTCTAACATCCACGGTGGCGCTTTTGACGGATTCGTTTTGGCGCGAGCAATCGATGATCACAAACGGGCCGTTACGTAGTAGTAATGTTGAAAACGGTGAGACTCGGCTCGAGATATTCGTATCCGTAGTAGTTCTTGCAGAAACGCGCGTACATATCGTACAGAATCGTCCATCTGTGTTTGCCAAAATCCAAATTCAAGTCGTCGTATGGATAAACTTCAGAGTTTAGATAGAGTTTTACGTTGGTCAAGTTGCAGTCGTCGAATCGGCTTAAATCAACATACTTAAATCGATTTAACTTTTTGATTCCATATAATAAGCAGATAACGTTCACGCAGAATAACATGCCGTACTTTAGGAATAAAATATTTATAGGGAAATAATAAATGGAAATATTGAATAAAAAACTTTTTTATTGAATAAATGTTTATATTATAAAATATAAAAATATGCGTGATTAATATTCCTTCCACATTGTTTTAATAAGTAACAATACAGAAATTATTATATAATTTCAATCCCTCTGGCGCTCGAGTCCAATAATTCGATTACAAAAGATTATTGAAATCGTCGTAACAATTATCTTGTCATTCACATCAATTGCATAGATAATATTGTATAACAACTTTTTTTTTGAATATATGTTTATAATATAAAATACAAAAGTATGCGCGATTAATATTCCTTCGATTATACATACGTTACATTACATGCATACATACATTCATATGTTATACTACTACCTTATATTACGTTACACATATGTCGTAATATACTACTACATACATTGCATACATACATACATTGCATACATACATACATGAATTTTCACTGTTCCTTATCATATAAAGGTATGCGATAATGGCCCCAAGGCAACGTATCGATCGAATCCGGCATGATATATCGCTTATCGTCGTACGGACTCAGAGCGATCTTCGTCTCGCTGATAGTGTACACTTCGTGCAATTTTGATCGTATGCACGACTGCGGTCGAGTCATTTCGATCTCATCGTTCAGACACCGCGTGTAGTCGTCAAATGTGATGGTGCGCGCGATGACGTTGCTTTTGATACCTTTCGCTTTTTTACAGTCTTTTTTACCATCGACTCGCAAGGCGTACATTTTTGCCCTAAGTCCAACGAATTCGATCATAATGGCACCATTGTTTTCGTCCTTCATCAGACCCGGCACTTTTTTATTGACGAGAGGCATACCGTACACGTTATCTACCGCGTAGTCACTCGTGTCGAACTTGACTATATCATGTTTCATGTTCTTATACGCATTGTCGCACTCGATATGATAAATCAAACTGTCCGTGTCGGTGTACATAATTCTACACGATTCGCGGTACAGGGGAGACATGTACTCATGGTGAAATTCGTATAGACACACCTTCGACAAGTCGAGAATGCACATACCGACGTAGATCGGTTTGTCGAATTTCACCTCGAGTTTGCGCAGTTCAATAGCTATCAGATTTTCCGAAAATACGCTCCTGCTGTGGAAATTCGGTCGCGCGATCATTGCCTCGGCGCCGTATCGTCCGTCCCACTTCGTCAATAATTTTACATCGACGTGGTTTCGTACATTTTCCATCGTTTTCCCGAAAACTGCGTTATTCATTAATTTATATAAATTTTTTTCAAACTCATTTTTAGCCAATGTTCTAAATTTTGTATTGAGTTCAATGTAAGCGCGGAGCCACTCAGATTGAGCAAATTGTAATACGCGATGTATTTTAGTGACGCGAAGACCATGGCGCGTGCACTGCTGCAGATTGCGATAATGAATGACATAACGCTTCTTATCGTGCAGCGTGGCGAGAAGTTTGTCCTGCCGTTTGCCGGGCGGTTTATCGCGCGTCGGACAGAACGGTAGGTCAGTGTGCGCGTCATGTTTATCCTGCGGATACTCGAGATCGACCTCGAGAATATAACCCGTAGGCGAATCCTCAGCGATCGCGCTAAAGTCGAAATTCGAAACGTCTTTGACCCATCGAAACTCCGCGTAAGGTAATGGCTTACACATCGCCCAGCCGTACAAGTTGTTGACATCGAAGTACATTAGGTACGACGACGGTTTCGATGAATCGTACGACTGCATGTACTTGTTGTTGGCCTGCGCGTATCTGCCGGAACATTGACTCAGACCGCCGCGAATACCACGTTCGATAAACATAACCATGTCAATGTTTGTCAACAGTTCAAATTGATACGTGTATGTTTCAACATGGCGTCCCACGTAAGCCTGGTAAAGTGTAATAGTACGCTGGATCAAGTCCGTAACTCGCGACGCAGCTGTCGCGGAAATTTTCAAACACGTCGGCCAACAGCAATACATCGGTTTTCAGATATAGATCGCTGTATTCGCCAGGGTTCGAATGGAGAATCGCTGCCATACGTTCGCGGCGTGCGCGTAATCGCTCTCGGATACGGTGTCATCGGTCAAGAACTGTAAAATGAATCGTGCGGCGGTAAACACGTATCGTCCAGCTTTTCGACGCTGTCCACGTATTCGTATGGAAAGACACCTTTTCGCGTCAATAATTTGAAATCGTCGTCGGATAACGTGTAAAAATTTGAACGTATAATTTTTAATTTATCATTATCTAGAAAGGATGCCAATTTTGCGAGACTCGCGCTCAGAAATTTGTACGAGTCGATGAATCTTAGTTTTATATTATTGCGTAAATCAGATTTTTCCGCGGTGTCTTTCACATGTTTAGTAAATGAGATGTACTTTTCCTTTGTTATAGGCAGTACATCAATATTGCCTTCGAACGCGGCAGCTATCTCCTTGATAATGAAATGCGCGTCGTAGCCCGACAGATTGTGGAATATTACTGGAATGAAGTGAGAATCCTTATAATTCAGATTGCAGCGTCGAGTGTGCCGGACCTCTGTAACGTCCAGTTAGGTGGCAATGATCGCGCACACGATTATCATTTGGCGTGAATGGTTGTTCGCATATATGACATTTCGCCGCGCTGTGATATGTCTCCCACTCGTCTCGCGTTAGGTCTACCATGCCTACAATGTTGGACAAGATGTTCTTTACGCGATGCGCCAATCCTTTGAGTTCCTCGACGAACCACGCGACGCAGTCGTTATCGCGACGAAATCGATACGCTGATAATGAGTCGTCGTACGAGCACTGTACGTAGTATGCTATACTACATACTCGATGATGTTGATAGGCGTACGACGCGTGTTCCGTATCCGGTTGTGTCTTCTGCAGCACACATTCCAGATCGGCGTACACCACGAAAGGAAGTCGCTCTTTCCTGCTGTGGTTCTTGAAGCTGAGCCACTTGTTGTCCTCGCTCGGTAGTCTGATAGCGCAGTCGTTTACCTTTCGGCAGTCCTCGGTGTGAGACTGCAACTTGTCGCTCGAACTAAAGTAGTGAAGACATCTGCAAAAAAATACAATTTTTATAAAATTTTTTACACAAAATATAAAATGATATATAATATATTATTAAAAAATACCTACCGATCACAAATGTACATCTGACCATAATGCTTGCTCAATTGTGAGCTCACAAGGCGGGATAGATGCTTAATCCACGCGAAATGTCCGACATTGTTGTCTCGCGGATCCTGCACGTACAGTAGATTCACGTGTTTATCACTGGTGTGGTCGGTAAGCCGTATTGGAAGAACGTTTGACGTCTTCTTTCCCTCGATGGTATAGACGTTGACGGATATATCGTTGAGTTGTTCGAATTGTTTAATTTGCCTCAACGTCATTGGGAATTCAATGTCTTGTACATTCAGTACCGTTGAATAATGCGGGTACGATGATTCCCGTTCCGAATGTCTTTCAGCTGGATGCAAGGCGGCTACCACTGACCACGCAAAACATGCATTGTCCATAGACAGCACATTGATCACCGCATGCTTCGTTTTAATGTCTTTAGATAATTCCAGGTGACACCCCGCGCGCAAAGGATTGTACTTGTTGACATTTACTGTCAAATTTAGGATTCGAGTCAACGCCCACCCACTGTCGCGTTCCTAGAACTCCTCGAGTTTCGCTAATGTGGGCTCGATAACATGCCGCTCGTACCACTCGCGCAAGTGCGATGTACTACACAGTTCTTTGTTATCTGTACATATACTCTTATTGTCACGTTTATCACCCGCCACAAACTCTCCGTTGAACGCGGTGTTCACTTTGACGTAGTTATGTTCTTTTATAATGTCTCGCACTCGCTTGCACACTACGCTGCAGGCGTCTTCCAAAAACTGTCGCGGTTCTATATGGTCTATATTAATTACCGCACCGGTCATTATCCGCGTTTCGAAAGCGGCGTTGATTTCTCGCCATACGAGTTCTGCCGCGCGCGTGTCGCCACTGTTACCGGCGTTCGCGTAATCGCCACCGCTATGTATAAATTGTCTTTCCAATCGCGACTTCGCACCCTCGAGTCGCGCTATTCTGGCAACCAACGATTGCCTCTGCCCGATCGAGAGCCGCGGACGTTTGGCACCACTACGAAAGTCACGAGCTCGTGTCTCGAGCTGCTCGATGAATTCCACGCATTGCACGCCCATGTGAAATATTCACCCAAAGTAGCGACTTGGTCGGACAGCTCCAACAGATCGCGTTCGGTTTGCTCCATGTTTTATCTATTTAGCACAAAGACAAGCACCGTTTCTTCTTGCTCACTGTTGTGAAAAACAAAATTGTTCACGTCGCGAAAGCTAATGTTTGTTTCGTTGACATTCGGCGCAATCTTTAATCATCGGAGCGGGACCGTCGATGTGCGTTCGCTGCCACGGTTGGTTGTAATGTTCGTCACAGCGACGATAAGTCTGCACCTCCAAATCCGCCTTTATGCTCCGGAAGCTTGTCCCACACGTAGTAAATGTGATCGCCGCACATTTGCAGCAGAACGGTTTTCGGCACGAATTGTAACTGTTCGGCGCTAAAATCGCGAATGTCCGAAGGCCTCGACAGCAGGACGAACATCGTTGCGATTGAGTGATATAAGATTCTCTTTTACAGAGCACTCGCACATGATAATGCAATAACGAAGAAACCGCGATACTCTTCGATCGATGTATTACTCTAAAAAATCTGGCTACTGCGGCTCGACGCGCTTCATCCCTCGTTATATACCCTTTGCTCTCTCTCTCTCACTCCAACTGATTTTTTGAAAGATCTTTTCCTTTGTCTCGCGTACTACGTCTTAAAATAGCGCGAATTTGTTTAGTCTACGCGATAACACCCCTTTTCCTAGAAAAATATTGTTT
>JASTWP010003877.1:0-16049 GCA_030770255.1 Temnothorax ravouxi
TTGGGTTGAACACTTTAATTACGCAAAGCCCGATGTACATGGGAGAGTAACGACCGTACGACTAGACTACGAGAACGGAAGTGAGTGAAGTTATGGTTACGATAGAGACCGTAACTGTAGGGGGGGCGCGATATGTCGCCTGAGTCGCACGTTCCTGTCGGTAAATCTCAACACTTCCCCTCGACGAAGGCGTCGTGGTCTGTCCCCGGTGCCCCAGATAGCCCGAGAAGGCCGATGCAGTTCCCATGCTTCGGCTTGGTTAACGCCTTTGTCAATATGTCGGCGGGCATCTCCTCCGATGGCACGTGTTCCAGCCTAATCAACCCGGCGTCGACGATTTCGCGGACAAAGTGATGACGAATGTCTATGTGCTTCGTCCGCGCGTGGAAGACCGGATTGGTTGCGAGCTTCTGAGCTCCAAGATTGTCATTAGACAGCTTCACTCTGCCCGCGCTGATTCCGAGTTCCTGAAGAAGTCGCCGGAGGTAGATCGCCTCCTTTGCGGCCTCGCTGAGTGCCATATACTCGGCCTCGGTTGAGGACAATGCCACAGTCCTCTGCTTCTTAGAGTCCCAGGATACGCATCCGCCATTTAATATGAACGCGTATCCCGTGAAGGATCTCCGATCATGGATGGACCCAGCCCAGTCTGCGTCCACGAAGCCCTGAAAATCGTCCTCGCCGTACCTGTAGGTGATGCCGAGATCCGCGGTTCCTTTGAGGTAGCGCAATACGCGCTTTGCCGCGGCCCAATGGGATTTCCCGAAGCAGTCGTTGAATTGACTGAGTAGGCTTGCTGCGTGGGCCACATCTGGCCGAGTCGCCACTGAGAGGTACAGTAGACCTCCGATCAGCTCCCGATAGGGTGGCTCCGTACCGTCCGCGGCCGTCCACGGGTCCGTCTTCGTTAGTTTTGTGCCGGCATCGAGAGGGGTCGAAACCGGCTTGCAGTCCTGCATCCCGAAGCGCTGTAGAAGGTCGGCGATGTATGTCCGCTGGCTGATCCCGATGCCGCCATGACTCTGCACGAAGTCCATTCCCAGGCATCGTTTCAACTCTCCGACGCATTTCACATCGAATTGTTTGCTCAATTCTGTTCCGAATTGTATTACTGCCTGAGGATCTTCAGACATGACGACGATGTCGTCTACGTATACGACGATTATCAGTAAGCGGCTGCCGCTGTCCTTCAAGTAAATGCACGGATCGCCCTTCGACGGTGTCGCGCCGAGACGTCGTAGTTCCTTGCCAAGGCGCTTGTACCATGCTCGACCAGCCTGCTTTAGGCCGTAAAGCGCTTTCCTCATTCGGCAAACGTAATCGCCGGTCGCCAATTTATCCAGCATGGCTTTTGCCTCGGCGACGACCTGAGGATCCGACTGTTCGTCTTCGATGATGCGGCGCAGTATCTTTTCCATCAGATTCGGGACCTCCATGAAAACTTCCTCCTCCAATGTGCCGTTTAGATATGCGGTCTTTACGTCGTATTGTCGGATGAACATCCGTTTGCGCGCCGCAACTGCCATGGCCAGTCGAACGGAGCTCAACCGTGCCACGGGAGCATAGGTCTCATTAAAATCTCTACCTGGTCGCTGTGAAAATCCTCTCGCTACAATTCTAGCTTTCCTCTTCTCTAGAGTTCCGCCGGTCCCGTACTTGTTTCGAAGCACGAAACGGCTTCCGACAACGTCTCGTCCCTTGGGTCGTTTCACCAGTTCCCAGGTCTCATTCTTTAGTACCGATTTGACCTCGTCCATCATGGCGAGCATCCACTCTTCGGATTCCGGACTGGATAGCGCTTGGCCCACAGGAATTTCGGCCAAGAACGCTGTGTTGGCCTCCTCCTCGTGCCCGACGGTGCAGTATATCTTGCGGGGTCTTCCCGGTCGCCCCGTCAGTAGCTTCCGAGGCCTACCTGGACCTCGCCTTGCGACGTCGGGTTGGTCGACGGAAGGGGGTTCGACATCTTCTTCCTCTCCTTCCTCGTCGTCCTCTTCTTCCTCGACGTGGTCCACCGGATCGTTATGGTTGCTTGCAGCATCTGCGTCGCCGCCTGGTCGGTCTCTGATCAGTTGAAGCCTGTCGTGGGATTCGTCCGGGAGCTCCGGAGCGACGCCATCGCTTGTGGATCCCGATCCGTCTCGGGGATCGTGCTCCTCCGGGCGGAAGTCGTCGCCGAGGTTACTCGGTTGAATTGGTATCTTTTCCAGAAACTTTACGTCTCTCGACACTTGTACCTTTCCCTCGCTCGGAATCCAGATTCTGTATCCCTTCGACTCCTGGCTATAGCCGACAAAGATCCCTTTCTTCGAACGTGGCGCCAACTTGTTCTTATTTGGAGTTTGATCCAAGATGTGTACCTCGCATCCGAAACGTCTGAAGTAGCTCACGTCCGGCGGCTTACCGCACCATGCCTCGTATGGAGTCCTTCCCTTCAGCCTCCTCGTAGGGCACCTGTTACGGATAAAATTCGCTGTGTTTACGGCCTCCGCCCATAATGATGGTGGCAGTCCCGATTGGATCAGAAGGCATCTCGCGGTCTCCATCAAGGTGCGGTTCCGTCTTTCCGCGATGCCGTTCTGCTCCGGGTTGTACGGCACGGTTAGACGTCGCGTAATCCCGTGCTTCTGGAGAAGTTCATCGAATTGCTTGTTCAGGTATTCGAGCCCGTTATCCGACTGGATGCATTTGATTTTCTTCCCCAGCTGTGTCTCTACGAGGGCTCTGTAATTTTCGAACTCGCCAAGGACGCGGTTCTTGTGATCGATAAATTTCACCTCGCACCATCCGGAATGGTCGTCAACGAAGGTGACGAAGAAACGACTCCCGCCGTTAGAAGTGACTCGCATCGGACCGCAGACGTCGGAGTGGACGAGATCGCCCGGGTTTGACTCTCTCTCTGAATCTTTAGGGAATGGGGAGCGAGACATCTTCCCCTGAAAACAGAGCTCACATTCAAAATTATCGTTTATGTTGTCTACGCACGTACCTCGGATTGATTCCGTTCTGATGGCTTCGCGCAGATACTGCAGGTTGAGGTGACCGAGACGTATGTGCCAGTCTTCTAAAGAATTTTTCTTTATTCGTGCGCCGCTGCCTGCCTCTTCGACCATTTTGCATTTGTCGGCTTTTTCGCCTCGTACGTAATAGAGGCCGTCGATGCGTGTTGCAGCGAGCACTACGTTTCCCCTGCCGTCGATTACCTCTGCTTTCTGCTTGTTGAAGGTTACGCTAAAGCCTTTGTCGGTAATTTTTCCGACCGAGATGAGGTTTGTACGCAGATCCGGAACGTACAGGGTATCGCAAAATTGCACCACCTTCTTGCGACCGTCGGCATCAGTCGCGAGCGAAACGATACCTTTCCCGGTGACTTCCGCGCATGCGCTGCTGGCCAAGCTGAGTCTTCCGCGCCCGCTCGAGTCGACCTCCGCGAACGCGTCAATGTCATTGCACATGTGCGACGTGCACCCGCTGTCCACGCACCATCCGCGGCGATCCGCGCTTTCACCGATTTGAAAAACTTCTCGCGCACTTGCATCCGGCGCGTCCGACGCGGCGTACAGGCTAACGTTATCCGCGGCCGCGCTGTTCGCAGACTGTTGCTTGGATTTGTCGGCGTGCCAGCATTCTTTCGCCTCGTGGCCGAATTTGTGGCAAACGTCGCATTTTACCTTGCCGCTCCGGTTGGACGTCTTCTCTTTTTCGGTTTTCTCCTGGTCGGTTTTGCTCTTCCTCCCCGATCTGCCTCTCTTGCGGAAGGATTTACCGGCAATCATGGCGGTCTGACTCGCCGTCCCGTAGCCATTTCCCCTTCGCGTCTCGTACTCTTCCAGAATCTTACGCGCAGCGCCTCGGGGCTCGGGAGGTCGTCACGCGACGCGATCGCGCACCGGAAGTTCTCGAAGCTTTCTGGGAGACTTCGCAGCATCATGACACTGAGCAGATCGTGGTTGATCTCTATTGTCATGTCGGCCAATTTATCGACGATATCGAGAAATTCTTGCGTTTTTTCGCGCGCGTCGTCGTCGTCTCGCATCTTATGCGAGATCAGGGAATTTAGTAGGGCGGCTTTCCGCATCGGGCCTTTCGATTCGTAGATACCTTCTAGCTTCGTCCAGATTTCCCGCGCGGTCTCGCATCCTTTTACCTGCTTGATGACAGACGGATTTATGGCCAAGATGATGTCCGATTGCGCCTTCAGGTCGTTTTCGGTCCAGCGTTGTACTGCAGCTTCTGCCACCGAGTCTCCGCCCGTCGGCTTCACGCACGTACCGCTCGCGTATCCCCAAGCGTCGTTCTTTATCAAGATCGCTCTCATCTGGATTTTCCAGGTGTCGTAATTCTCGTTATTGAGTTGCTCGAAACGTACCGCGCCGCTCGTATTCATCTTTGATGCGGGATCGGACTTGTTCGATACGACGATAACCTCGATAGACGGACACGTGCACGATAAGAACTTTTTGCGCTGTACTTCGAGTCAGCCTGGGCCCATAACCTGTTGCTAGGATTAGTGGATAAGGTGATAATACACGAGATCTAGCTTTTGGGTTGAACACTTTAATTACGCAAAGCCCGATGTACATGGGAGAGTAACGACCGTACGACTAGACTACGAGAACGGAAGTGAGTGAAGTTATGGTTACGATAGAGACCGTAACTGTAGGGGGGGCGCGATATGTACGCCTGAGTCGCACGTTCCTGTCGGTAAATCTCAACACAATTTAATGCTATACAAGTATTTGAGAATTTATATCTTGTAAGATAGAACGGGGTTAAGCAATTCCGTAAAGTTTTATGAAGGAACTATCTCTCTTACAATAACTGCCAACTAGAAATGCTTGGTTTATACATATTTTTTTGCAAAAAGCATAATTATAAACTAATTATAAAAATTTGTTACAGGTATCATATCTTAAATTTGTCGGTGGCATAAAGTTGAGAGAAGCTCTCAGTCATTTCCAAAAAGAAACAATGACAGATGAGCTAACATGTAAATTTACTTATTGGGGTCGAACAAAAAACTCTTTAGCATTTTATAATACACAGATTGCAAAAGTATTTTTTTGTAAGTATTTTCCGTCTTTTAAATTACAGTATATATGTTAAATTATATATATTTTGATTCTTTAAATATTAATAATATATAAATAATATTGTTTTAGATGCAGCTAAAATGTGCCCAAATTTTGAAGGACCCGAAACTAGAGCGGAATTCAAATTAGAAATAATGGAAGTTTTTCGTGCCACAAAACAACGGTATTATTTGAAAAATAACAAAGATAAAAGGACAGCAGGACTTTCAGAAACGGAAGAAACGTCTTTTGAGGACACTGCTTCCAATGATCATTTTGATGGCACTCTTGAAACGGAAGATCCTTCTGCGTCCGATGAAAGTGATTGATGTGATGTATTTCTATACTGAAATTTATCGTCAATCGATCGATCAGCAAGCATTGTAATATTTATATGAGCAAGTATGATGTCAAAGTAATAATTTATGACGATACACGTAGATACATTTCTTCGAGGATTTTTACTTTTATTTTATTCTGTCAAATGTATTGATTTCGATTACTCTCTTACTTTAGACACTATCTATCTAGCATTTCAGTTTTAGTTACTCTTGCTCTGCGATTTTAACTTATCTTTTTTGCACTCACGCATATTCGATATTTCATTTGTTTATTTGAGATACCCAACGTTTTGTACGAATCATATCGCATTTATATTTGTTTCTAATATTATTCATCTGTTTAATCAAGATATCCAACGTTTTGTACGAATTATATCGCACTTGTATTTGTTCTTAGTATTATTCATCCGTTTAATTGAGATATCCAACGTTTTGTACGAATGATATTGCACTTGTATTTGTTCTTAGTATTATTCATCCGATTAATTGAGATATCCAACGTTTTGTACGAATTATATCGCACTTGTATTTGTTCTTAGTATTATTCATCCATTTAACCGAGATATCCAACGTTTTGTACGCATCATATCGCACTTATATTTGTCCTTACGATTAGTATTATTTATCCGTTTAATTTAGATATCCAATGTTTTATATGAATCATATTGCAATTGCTTCTATTATTTGTGTACTATTTGAGTTAATACTTAGTTCCTAATATCTGTTCCTAAGCTATTAAAAATACGATTTAGATGACACTCGAAAAGCTTGTCGTCGTCATTTCACAATCTCCGCGCTCGGATGCAACATTGAATAGAGACATCGGATGTGATTTGAGCGCGGAGAGATTGCGGAATGACGATCTCGCGTGCTCAATGATGTTGTCGTCATCGGCTGCAAACTTCCGGTTCGTTAATCCGGATTGTCCTCGTTCTCGATAACGATAACGTATCTGCTGCGGATTCGCCAAAGTCCTTATAGTTTTAAGGTGTTAAATTTTATGGGCTTTAAGTTTAAGTTTCAATGATGTTTATATTTAGACTTAGACCTAGACTAAGCATTCGGTCCTTAAAGTAAAACTAAAGTAAAGTTAACAGAAAAACTGCGATAAGCGTCATCTTTGTGTATCCTTCTTTCTTTTTCTCTTGATAATGATGCATATATATATATATATATATATATATATATATATATATATATATATATATATACATGTATAGATTGAGAGAAGGGTACACAAAAATGTTTCTTGTCGCACAAATGTCGCTTGGTCTAGGTCTATACGTCTAGAATATGTCGGTGTAAGGGGATATTATATTTAATATATATTGTAGAACAAAATGAAATTGAGGAATGTGCAAAAGGAATGTGCAATTAAATAAATAATTTTGTCAATAATATTCCTATTTTATTTCATACCCTAACAAAAAAATTATTGTACAGTGAGCTCATAAACTGTACAAAATGCAAACAAACATTGTTGTCATTTCTTGAGCTTTATATGCACACAATATGCAGTATTTCATTGAACATTATTTATGTGTTCATTATGTCATTATTTTGTAAACTTTTATGGATTTCATAACATGTCTGCATTCTGAGCAACATATGAGCCCGCATCTGTGTCTATTCTTGCCATCATGTTTTTAATAAACGTGAGTACAATATGTACTCAGAACGAACACATTTTGCTATCTGGGATGTTATCCCTAGAAAGCACAAGTAATTTCTTTTACCTTTTAACGCTTACTGGGGTCAATATCGACCCCACGCTTTTTTGGATCGTAAAACCGGTCCTACAGAGATAAAGGGCCTTAATAGTACATGAATTTCTTCGTTTTTTAATAAAGGAGAGAATGGTATGCGATAAATTTAATTTTACTCAAGTTTAGTTAGTAAAAAATCCATTTAAAGACCGAAAAATGCAGAAAATCAGCAAAAACCTCTTTTTTTAAACAAAAATTTGTATCTTTTTTGTAATCAACCAATTTTCAAAATTTAAATGGGGTTTTAAAGAGGACTCATTAGACTATTGGAAAAAAATTGTCATCGCTATGTTCTGTTAAAAAAATTTGGGACTATAAAAATGAAGAAAGTCGCAAAGTTGAAATATGGAAAAAGTCGATAAAAAAACCATAAAAAATTGTATTTTAAGTATTATTTTATTTTTATTTGATACAAAATAGTAAAAAATATGATATGAGTCAAATTATATCGCCCAGCCATTTTCTGCGAAATGTCAATCTTCTATAGGCAACGGGATTTTTACCGATTAAGTTGTGTGATTTCGCCTTAAATAATATTTATGACTATTTATGCTCAGATTACGTAATAATACATGAAATATATTGATTCTAGCAAAAAATATATAATTAGCTTACCGACGAAACACAAACGCCAACGCAAAACTGGGGTCAATATCGACCCCACGCACGCTTTGCGACGGTGCTGCGTCACTGCCAGCGAACAATTAACGCTGCGCCCGACGTAGCCCTACTTTTAGAGAGTTGGAATGAATTATGGTTCAAGTCCTGAGTCGATTATGTCACTCGCTAGCTCAGGAGCGTAGTTCAAAGTTTGCCTGGGGTCGAAATCGACCCCAGTTATGCTTTCTAAGGTTATTGACTTCATGCTATATTTTTGTTAGATCACTTGATAAGGACCCGAATCCTGAAACGGGTTAAAACGTCGTGGAACTATATGTATTGATTGCCAATTTGTTGTCGAAGGAAATATATTTGGTTTTGGTTAAATATTATTGGCGGAATAAACACTTACTTTGTGGTTTTATTTCTTTATTTAATTGTTTTTTTTTATTCGCCATAATAAATCCACCATTTTAAATATTGGAAATCTGATATCAGATTCTGATTCAGCGACCTTAAAAACCTTTTATACTGAAATCTTCATGCATCTTTATGTGCTTTTTCGCCTGACAGCAAAGAAGTAAACTTTAAACGCATTTTTCTCAAAACTAATTTTTCCAACTTGGCGTGCAGGATAACTCAAAAAGTGATTAATCAATAACTTTTGCAAAGTACGATTCAATTCCTTATAATTTTCTCCAGGAATTAAATCTACTGTTATAACTTTATTGTTTATATATATAACTAAGTAGAGGCTAAAAAATTACAATTAAAATTACTTAATAAGGGCAATAAGAGCCAAGCGAGTCGTTAATCGCTGAAATTTATTTTCCTATACATATTAAATTAGCGAACGTTTCGACCCTGCCTTGAGGTCCTCCTCAGCGCAATATAAGTGCTTCAACATACAAAATTCGTCGTAACTACGGATAAACCTTTACGCCGCAAACATCAAGTCATCTTATCGTAAGGGCAGACGTGCACTCCAACACCTTCCAGAGTATCTTCGTGATGTTTTCTGGTTCGAGCGCCAGAAAATTCGAACTGGTGTACTGTCCACTGTCATTGTGGCTCGTTAAATCGATATCTGTGTGCATTCGGAGCAACATCCACCCTCAAAGAATGTATACAGAAAGCATAAAAATTATACGGCAAAACGCAACTTACAAAGAGTCAAATTAAGTCAGCTCGCAATGCTCGTCAGGTGATTAAAAGCGTATGATGGGCGGAGTACAAGTGTCTCGCAGTTACAGTGACTTGTTAAGACGTACATTATTATTGACAGTTTTGTTAAAAAACTGCTATCCTCTTGAATTTATTTTTAAGGTGATGCATGAACGACTAAAATTCCTTTTCGTAAATACCCATGAGATAGAGGATAAGAGCACAGTTGATAGAACACCGTTTTTCACGATGCCATATGTCCCCCAGCTAACCGAAAAATACACTAATTTAACGAAAGACTTGAATGTTAAACTCGCATATTTCAGTTTAAATAAATTGAAACAGATACATTAAAGTGCACTAAGGATGCTCTCCCTGATGACATCGCATAGGAAAGTGGTGTATAAAATTCAATTGCAAGGATTGCGAGGCATCGTATGTCGGTCAGACGGGGAGACAGTTATTAACGAGAATTAAAGAACATGATTCTCATATTAGAAGAATGCTAGGTGGCCATTCTGTTCTCACAGATCATAGATTAGAATATAATCACGATTTCGATTGGAGGGGTGTTGAAATCTTAGACCAGGAACCGTCTTTAAATAAACGTCTAATCTCGGAAATGATCTACATCAAACGTCAAAAAGAGGGTTTGAATTTGCAGGACGGACACTGAGAATTTACCAGGGACATACATAAATGTTATTGAGGGACTTGCGAAATTATAATAACATACAGGTGGCACGCGTGAACTGCCTTTCTCCCTCCATAAACTGTCAATGTCTGCGTTAACGTTCTCCGAGACACTTGTACCTCTCCGCTCATCATACGCTTTTAATTTCCTGACGAGCATTGCGAGCTGACTGAATTTGACTCTTTGTAAGTTGCGGTTTGCTTTATAAATTTATGCTTTCTGCATACTTTTTCTGAGGGTGGATGTTTGCTCCGAATGCACACAGATATCGATTTAACGAGCCACAATGACAGAGGACAGTACACCAGTTCGAAATTTCTGGCGTTCGAACCAGAAAAAACGTCATGAAGATACTCTGGAAGGTGTTGGAGTGCACGTCTGCCCTTACGATAAGATGATTTGATGTTTGCGGCGTAAAGGTTTATCCGTAGTTACGACGAATTTTGTATGTTGAAGCACTTATATTGCGCTGAGGAGGACCCCAAGGCAGGGTCGAAACGTTCGCTAATTCTGATATGTATAGGAAAATAAATTTCAGCGGTTAACGACTCGCTTGGCTCTTATTGCCCTTATTAAGTAATTTTAATTTTTATTGTTTATTTATAGCATTTTTGTTAATAATAGAAAATTGATTTTTTGATTGAAAAAATGTCACTTTTTTGCGATTGCTGTGACTCCGTCAATTTTTCATGTTTTTATTCAATCTCCGCGAAATTGACTAATAGCGAATTTGGTTGGACGCGGCAGTGCACATTAAAGCCGTTGTACACTGATTTAATCTCTAAAATTTAAAATAAAATGCAAATATTTCAACTGATAAAATGCTCGATACACATTTTATCAAATAATACAATAAAGAATATTAAAGATTTTGTGACTCAACCCGTTTATATTAAACATATACTTTACGTTTATTTGTGCGACGGCTTTAATGTGCACTGAGTGCGCACTATAGTGTGTCCAACCGAATTCGCTATAAGCTTTAACGAAAATATTGGTTTTTTGCTTTCAGATGAATCAGCTCGTTGCTACACTGTACGCCGAAAACCGATGCGCTACCGACATTGTGTCACAAAGTTGTACGCCAACACGACAGAAATTTAAAAAATTGGAAAACCGACATATCTTTTTCTTCTTTAAGAATGCCTTTTTATATTAAAAAAAATTAATCTAACATCACTTATAATTTAAAAAAAAAAAAAAAAAAAAAAAAACCGTTTACACTAGAATTCCCTCTTAAGGATGTATTGGCTATCTTCCAAATAATGCGAAGTCGATAATTTGAGCATGTTCTTTTAGTCTTCCTAATGTGCTGCACGAATTCACTAAATAATTTCTGAGTTATAACGATTTTAAGGATGTATTGGGGGTAGGGAAGACCGGTGCAGAGTCGTCACCGGGGCGGAGTCGTCAACAATTATCTCGAAATCTGTATGTTGTGTAAACTCGCCATTAATATTGTAAACACTTATGGTGCCTATGTGATTAACGGAGTTTAGTGAGATTATAAGCCATGTTGTGACTTTCATTAAGGCAAACGTGTTTTCGGAGGTAAAAAGTAAAATTTTTTACGCGTCAAAAATTTTAAATATTTTAAATATTTTCTCTCCGAATCTCGAGATAAGTGATTCTAAAGAGTAATGCATGCTGAACACAAATCCAGTGAAATTTTTTTTTTGTTGATTTTTAATATTTCATGAGCGATCAAACTTAAAATCTGTGTCCGGGACAAAGTCGTCACCAAGCCATATCATGGAGGCTTCGGGCGAAAATCAAAGTCGAAGAAGCAGTAGTGGTCGGATTCTGGCGAGGACTTAGATAATATGTGCTGTGTATGCTCAGAGATAACAGAATAGATCTGAGACGAGAAACAGTGCATTTCGTGCGAGCGTAGGGCACATAAGTGTTGTGCGCTTTTCTTGTAATTATTTTTGCCATCGTGTTTTTTATTAGTTTCCATTTTTCTATTAAAAAATAATTAATAAAATGTATCCTATTATTTTTTATGATCGGAATTATAAATTTTTATTTAAAATTCAGTCCAAGAATGGAGTGACGACTCCGCCCCGGCAATTTTGATATTTCAATTTTTGCACCTTTGTTGTTTTTACTCTATACCAGGGTGCCTATTACGTATCTTTTTACGAGATGAAAATGCAAAAAATGAGAGAATTTACTAAAATATCTACAATTTCATTGGTCGAAATCTAGTAAATCTGTTAACTTTTCGCATTTTCACCTCGTGAAAAGATAATAGACCCCCAGTTGAACAAAGCGACGTAGACCAAAAATGTCCTTATAAAATTTGTAGCCAAGGGTTTACTCTTTACAACGGTATATCACATTTTACTAAAATTATTTGTTTTGTTGTTAAAAATCGGAACTGAAAAAATAGTGATGACTTCGCCTCGGTCTTCCATACTTCAAATATATTCAAAAAAGCTGAAATTTTGAGATGTTTCTTTTAAATTAAATTAAAAATACTCTGTAACTGTTTTATTAAACGATTTAAGAGTTATTTAAGTTTAAAGTTGATAAAATTAACATTATCCCTTATGGAGAATCGAGACTTTTGCTGTAAATTTAGAAGAGGATATAAAGGGTCTGGCCAGTTTTCCTATGGCGGAATGCCCCCCGCGATATCGAGCTGATTTTCACACATAAAGTAACCTCATGACCAGTGTTGTGCAGTACCTAGGTACAAGTACCTAGGTACTGTAACGAGGTACAAATTTACGTACCTAGGTACTATACCGAGGTACTTTTTTGTCTGGTACCTGTACCTATACCTAGGTACAATTTCTTGTGTATCGGTACTTATATTTAGGTACATTTTAGTTACTTTTTGTATGATACTTTCCTGCACTAAATGCACGTTCAACAGACAACTAGTGCAATAAGTTAAGGTGCATTTATATGCTAAGCGTCGAGCGGCTCTTGTTGCACTAGTTTAGCACTTTCAGCAGTGCAGCCTAAAAAGAACAGGCCCCCTAGAGAGCCTCTAGGAGAGAGAGAGGCGCCAAAAAGTCACATAACAACGTTCTCTGATTGGCTGGCATTACGTAGCTCACATCTTCTGATTGGTTGCGGCATCAAGTCAGAGTCACTGTCATGTGACCTGTTGGCGCCTGGCGCCTCTCTCTTCTTCAGAGGATCTCTGGGCCTCCTGTATAACCTTTGTTTGTATTCTTCATTTTCATAATCCGAAACTCTTGTGTAGCTAATTAACATAAACGTTGGTTATTTCTTGAGAATAAAATATAAAGTGCGACGTGTCACGTGTGACGTGAAACATGTCTAATTGTGATACAGATGGAGATGACCCACCTGTACCAGATAAAGTGCCTTCTACAAGTAACAACAATAATAATGTTAACGTTGATTCAACTGTGAACATTATTGGTCGTTTACCAACTTACTTGTCTCAATATTTTAAAATTAAAGAAGTCAAAGGAACTTCGTTAATCGTGGAATGCACACAATGCATTCGCGGAAAAACACTTTCAACGCCCTTAAGGAGGTTCGATCATTACTTGTGAGTCAAAAATGCGATTGAAATAAATGTCATTACAGCGATCCCGAATTATATGCAATATTAGTATAATGAATTGTGGATGCTACTTACGTGCCATATTCTTCGTCAATTATTAGTGTATAGAATATTAACAAACATATACTGGGGTATGAGAGCGTCAACGACTCGGGAATCGCTTATTTGGCCAACATTATAGGTTAGAACTTGTCACTTTGTGACAATAAGCTTTCTATACTCGAAAGTTAACTTAGAGCCTTCATTTTTTAATATGATTTACATAAACACTTTACACAAATAATCGCAAAACTTGAGCAATATTGACCATATAGTTTTTTTGTAATATTATTCAGAAGTTGACCACTTTTAGCCTATATCCTTATGGAGAAAGTCTCCCCGAGGTAGATTATCACTGGTTTAGTACACAATTAGTTAACTTTTAGGACTTTGAAAACTAGCATTTGATAAATGAAACATCAAGGATTGTGTAAAGACTTTAAAAATCGGACTTTACCATGTGGATTGAAGGCTTTATCGTCACAAAGTTCAGGTCCCAGCGTAGAATGTTGGATAACAAGCGATTCCCGAGTCGTTGACGCTCTCATACCCCGAAATATATTTATTAATATTCTATACATTAATAACTGACGAAGAATATAGCACGTAAGTAGCATCCACAATTCATTATACTAATATTACATATAATTCAGGATCGCTGTAATGACATTTATTTCAATCTCATTTTTGACTCACAAGTAACGATTGAACCTCCTTAAACAGCACTGGAAATCTGTACAAACATTTAAGAGTAAGTATTTTTACATGTTATTTGAAGTTATATGAAAGCCATTTTCTCTTCATTTCTTGACAATTATTTTGTGAACATCAACGCTATTATTTATTCAAACTACTTTTAATAATTATTATTTATTTATATATTTACAGCGAATACATCCAACTATCCAAAAACCAATAAAACAAATAAAAGACAAATCTTTAAGCGAAAGTAATTCTCAACCAGATAGCAACAACAAGAACTTTAAAAGCAAAAATCAATAAAAGCAAAGGTTTTCCTAGATATCCTAATATTTATATACCTACTTAGAATTTATATGGATAAATATATATATATATATTTTTTTTTGTCCGTAGATATAATAAAATATAAAATTAAAATTCTAATTTATATAGTCCTAACACGCTTAACTTAGAATTAAAATTTTCGACCTTTATGGACTACTAATATTATTTATTTTCAGGCGAACAAACTAATTGAACAATTTATTGTGAAAAAGATGCAACCTATATCTTTGGTAGAAGACCCATATTTTATTGAATTAATTGAAGGATTATCCGGTGTAAAACCAATGTCAAGACGTACCTTCCAAAATTATTTGTTTGACAAGATGATGTCTATAAAATCCGACATGATAGCAGTTTTCGAAAAACAGCCTTGGGTTTGCACTACAGCAGATATCTGGAGCACCAATAATAAATCCTACATGGGTGTAACCTGTCATTTTATTGATGAGAATTATCAGAGAAAATCATATATGTTATCTTATAAGCAAATTATGTTTGCGCATATCCACTCTGTGATTGCAAATGCTCTGTATAACGTACACAAAGAATTTCATTTAAGATCGAAAGTTGTTGGTACTATAACTGACAACGCAGCTAATTTCACAAAAGCTTTTCAAGTATTTCAAACCGAACAATCGGAATCACTGTTGGATGAATTAGACGATCTTGAAGCAAATATCTTAACAATCAATTTTGAAAGCAATCTGAGTGATGAAACTGAAATTAATCTCCCTAAGCAATTTCAGTGTATTGCTTCATACATTAAATTTACTCGCATCTCATGATTCATTAAAAGCTCAGAATGATCAATCGTATTGTAGAATATACACGTCATTTTTCGAAAGGCAGCCGATATTTGGAATTTAGTCAGTCGGTCGACAAAAGCAGCCGATATATCCTATGAGATTTGTAAATGTCGTTTAAAAATACCTTGCAAAACGAGATGGAACAGTTATTATGATAGCGTTAAAGCTTTATTAAACGTAAAAGATAAATTAGAAGATGTTTGTGGAAAATTAGAAAAGCCCAAGTTTACAGATTGTCAAATCTCTTTTATGGAAGAATATATAAAGGTCATGGAACCTATTGCTTCTGTGCTTGACTTTCTACAAGATGATAAACATTCTTGTTTTGGTCATGTGTTGCCTGTTCTCCTCCAAATAAAACAACAATTTAAAAAATTAGGACACTTAAAATTTTGTAAAATTTTACGCGACACTTTATTGACGGGTCTGGACAAAAGATTTGGAAGTATAATTGATTTGACGAATACGAACAGTCAATATTATATACTAGCAACTGTTACCATCCCAAAATTTAAATTAAAATGGCTCGCAATGTCCGATTGTCCAAACTCAAAAAAAATGTGTGAAAATGTACTAATAGAAGAAGCACACTCTTTTCTTTGTAAAGATGGAAATAATATGGAAAAGTCTTTATCAGAATCAGAGGAGGACACTTTCTTCTCTTTTCTACATGATAAAAATGTGAATCTAGATAATATTAATACCACAACAGCCTCAAGTGTTACTAAACCATTAGACGTAAAAGTACAGTGCTTAACATATTTATCTGACAAATCAAAAGACTTGAATACTTTGGATAAATATCCAGTTATAAAAAAAATTTATATAAAATATATAATACACTTTTACCGAGCTCTGCGCCTGTTGAACGTGCATTTAGTGTAGGGACAACAAATTTTAACGCCGCGACGAAATAATTTGTCCGATGACAATTTTAAATGTTTGATGTTTTTGAAACATAATTCATGTTAAATGAATTATTTGAATAAAA
>JASTWP010003878.1:0-16025 GCA_030770255.1 Temnothorax ravouxi
GTATGGCTGCTGCCTGCGTCGCGCCGCCGAATCGGCGGAACGTGATTGGCCGGATCCGGGGGCTCGACTCGCGAGCCAATCGCGTTCGACCTCTCTTCCGACCGTACGGCGGCAGGGGTGCGGTGCGCGCAAGTAATACGTGACGCGTTGAACGACCGCGAGACGTTGTCGTTCGTGTAAAATTCTTTTCTCGTGAACGAAAAGAAAATCCGATGTACGGAGGTTTGCAAAGTGAACGTACGCCGATATTCTCCGTTCCTTCTTGTGTCGTCTGAAAACAGGTGGAATGCTGTCGCTGGGCGAAATGAACGTCGATCGCCGTGCTGGACGTCGACACGCCGTACGTATCATCATCCTCCCGGCTGTGATTTGGCGGATCTCTTGCAGTGTTCCGTGATCGGTGAGTGAATTTTACGCGAGAAATAAATGTTTCGAAGCGCGATATAAGTACCTGAACTTATATCGAATCGTTGTGCCGCGTGTCACAGTGAGACAATAACCTCGAAATTCGCGTCTCTTGCCTTCGTGTCGATTTCTACTTCGAATAAGTGAATCGTGCGGCAAGACGCTTTCAGTGAATAGTTTGACCCTCTCGTTAAGTGCGGGAATTAATATTCAATTAAGAATTAAGTGATTGGAGAGAATGCTCGCGCGTTTGGCGTTCTCACTTTTCTCGTCGCGATCGCGAACGAGGGAGCGAGCTTGCTTCGAAATGTGTATGAACGTCGAAAGTGCGAACAAGCTCGAATGTGCGAATACAATTTCGTTTTCATTAAAGAGCAGGCACGTAATTTGTACGTGTGCTTCTTTATTTTTTATAACCTCTACTTTTCGGAAAATTAACATTAAATTGTATCCTCATTAGAGCTATACGTACATACATAGTAATTATAATTTATAAACGGACGGTTGTCTCATTTATACAGAATCGACATATTTTCACGGCGCAATTTATGGGATTTATCAAGATATGAGCATAGGTGATTAGGCATTTATAACAAATTAAATAGACAAGACACAATAGAGACAATGACAGATAGAATAATAACTCAGATTATCGATGGTTAGTATAATTAAAGATTTAAAATAAATGTTTGAATTGCAAGATTAAGAATGGGAATAACAAATTAGTACATAAATAATATTACATTTTTTAATAATTTGAACTTGTTCATGCTTCCAGGTAAGATTCCGGTAGCTTAGTAGGGAGGAGTAATCTTACAGTGGAGTAATTCGGATTTTTCATTATGTAGCAAGAAGAACCGCAATTATCCACTGAACCCGCTTTTCCACGCAGTGGAATTTATCAAGGGCGCAAAGAGAAACGGCTGATTTCCCAGGTGTGCTTGCTACATCTACAAACGTATATGCAAACGCAGTACTTTGCACACATTCGTGGAAACGTCGCGTAAACGTTTAGTTACTCAGCTTGATCCATTGTACGCTGGCTCTTATTGCTTGTATATAATAGTACAATCTGTTCTCGTGGCCGGGATTCATTGTTGACTATCATTGAGGAAGAATTGTTCGTCTTTTATCTATATATATAATAACAATTAAACAGATATGATTTGATAACTGTATAAAAAAGAAACTAATCTTAATACTAGATATCCATCAACCAATCGCTTTTTATTAATTTCCGCTAAGTGAGTAGAAAAAATTATCAGACTATAGTCATTATCGGTAAAAGCTTTATCTTTAACGGTTTCCAACATTTAACATGTCAAAAATAGTTAGAAAGTTGTTTTTCGGAATGATCAATACAAGATACTTTGCCTTTCAAACAATGATGGAAACGACCGGTCATCTCGATCCATTTGGGAACGTTAGTGGGTCTGCACGTCTGCACGAACGAAAAATATGCATTCTTACCCCCGCGCCATAAAGTAATGCATTCGGATGCACACGTGGAAAACATTCTCGACCATTACCTTGGAGCGAGTATAACGGTGGAGAATTCCGTCGGTTTGCACGAAAGAATTATTATGCGAAAAGTTTTCGTACTTCTCGCTTCTTCCCTGATGGACGATTAAAAGTTCCATCCGAAACTCGAATTTACAAATTCCTTCGGGGACTTCCTCACCGGGCGTTGGTATTAGAGTTCGCTGCCGTCCAGCGAAATTAACCAGCCTCCTCCAAGTTTCTCGGGTCGGATTAGACTTTAAATCCGCAGAAATCGTCTGCATCTAATGACCTAATTTTTTTCTATTGCGATTAAGCGTCCAGACCTCGGTCCAGACACTCGACGTGAATATTTTTGATGTGTTGATTTGATAGTGTGATAGATCCTAAGCACAATTTTGAATAAAACAACAATATAAGCGTCAAACTAGAAAAGGCTTTCCATTTATCTCAAAATTTTTGATTTGCTATTTTTCAAGATTTATTTTTTTTTTTTAGAAGACAGAAAAATGAATGTCAGCTTTTAAAGTAAACACCGCTTCCCGTTATTCCTTCTTTTGTACAAGATTCTTACAAATACGAAAGAGGTTCAAGATTTTTCTTACAAAACTACATGGACAAATCTGCAAAGCAACCTCTCTTTTGTGTTCTGATCTTCGTAAAGCGATTTATCTTGTATTTATTATTCCGAAAAACAACTTTCTAACTATTTGTGACATGTTAAATGTTGGAAACCATTAAAGATATAAAGCTTTTACCGATAATGACTATAGTCTGATGATTTTTGCTACTCACTTAGCCGAAATTAATAAAAAGCGATTGGTTGATGGATATCTAGTATTAAGATTTTAGTTCTTTTTTATACAGTTATCAAATTATATCTGTTTAATTGTTATTATATTTATAGATAAAAGTATATAGATAAAAGACAAACGATTCTCCCTCAATGATAGCCAACAATGAATCCCGGCCACGAGAACAGATTGTACTATTATATACAAGCAATAAGAGCCAGCGTACAATGGATCAAGCGAGTAACTAAACGTTTACGCGACGTTTCCACGAATGTGTGCAAAGTACTGCGTTTGCATATACGTTTGTAGATGTAGCAAGCACACCTGGGAAATCAGCCGTTTCTCTTTGCGCCCTTGATAAATTCCACTGCGTGGAAAAGCGGGTTCATGGATAATTGCGGTTCTTCTTGCTACATAATGAAAAATCCGAATTACTCCACTGTAAGATTACTCCTCCCTACTAAGCTACCGGAATCTTTACCTGGAAGCATGACAAGTTCGAATTTATTAAAAAATGTAATATTATTTATGTACTAATTTGTTATTCCATTCTTAATCTTGCAATTCAAACATTTATTTTAAATCTTTAATTATACTAACCATCGATAATCTGAGTTATTATTCTATCTGTCAATAATTAATTAATTCAACTAATGTTTAGTTAAACTAATTAAAATTTAGTTGAACGTGTCGGACTAAATATTTTTTCGGATAAAAAATTTTTTTTCTTAGTGTATAAATTTTTCTCTGCTCCAGAACTTATAAAATAATAATTCTTTCTCTTAAACGTTAATTTTTTACTTAAAATGTTTAAGAAATTATAAGTTTTGAAAAGTTTGAAAAGAATGATATAAAAGATTGAGTTTGAAATTTATATAATTAAATACTGTTAAAGGAATTAATTGCATATTACAAAAGCAGTTGAAAGACGTTTAAGATATTTTTGGGGTATTACTAATACGCGTCAGAAATTTTTAAAAGAGCACAGTTTGATTTTAACATTTCTATTTCTATTATTTTATCGGCTAAAATCGTGTAATCTGCAAACTCCATTTAACTATCATATAAATGATTAATTTAGCTAAAGACTCGATATTATAAAATTAGCTCTTAAAACTATCATAAATTTCCATCAAATCAACGCAGAATTAGAAATCGAACAAGATTTCCACATAGAAATCATATTTGTAATAAAATCCGTTGCTTGCACGTTAGATGACATCGTATCTCACATCGTGACGGAGCGAATAATATCGGTTTTTGATTTCAAAAAGTGACACACAGGACGACACTCCATCTGACAGGCTCGCATTCGATGGAGTCAATTCCCTCTCCGAAATTTCCTCTTATCAAGAGGATCGATAGAACATTTCGATAGGCTGCTTTCCGTTTATTGGGAGGAGAATTTCGTCGAGACGTTGAGTTTGTTTGCGCGCGCCCGGCTCGCTTCGTGCGAACTCGGCCGTGTTCGGGGACGCTCGGAGACTCGGCGCGCGACGGTTATGCGACTGCGCGAGGTCGGTCGAAGGGCCAACGAGCGCGGCGGCGATACATCGGTGGTGCGTGGTGGACGTGGTGGTGCGTGGTGCACGGTGGTGGTAGCAGGTATCTCGTACGTACAACATACATACGGCGTATACGGACTATACGAAGGCGAACGGAGAACGGAGAGCCGGAGAGGGCCGAGGCTCGCCTCCGTCGCCGTCGGTCGGTAGGCATTGATAACAGCGGGTGGCCCGCCGCGCCGCGACACTCGCGACCCTCGCGACAGTCGGAGCCGGTCGCTCGTCGTGCGAGCGTCGTGACGTTGGCCGCGCTGGCGTTTCTCGCGCAATCTGTTCGACGCGAACTGTGAACTGTCAACCGCCGCCGGTCGCGTTCGCGCTTTGAAACGCCGCTCGGCGTTCATATCCAGGTCCGTCTCGCGCGGTCAGTGCTCTATCGCGTTTTGAATCGCGTTTCCGTGAGTGTCCAGTGGTGCCCAGTGTGTGATCGACCATGAAAGCGGCGGCGAGAGATAGGACCGCGGCGTAATTTGATTGATACGTCCTCACGGCGGCGTATTTTTCTGCAGCGACGCCGGTGAGTCGACAACACGTATATACATTTGTCCTGCCGTCGGCGTCGCGTGAAACACTCGAGGGCAGGTACTCGGGTACAGCGTACAGCTGTCGTCAGAAATGATTTAAAGGGACTCGAAAGAGTCCTTTCGAGTCCTTTCTTAACGAGTTTTCTTTCACGGTTGTAAAATTTATTGAACGCGGCAAAGCGCGTTCCATTGACGTCACATGTTAGCTTGCATATCGGGACTGCTCCGACTTGAAGTTAGGTACTCGCCGAGTGCCTCCCGCGAGATTTCCTTAGCTTTCGAAAACGTGATAATTTGCAATTTTACTCCGGCTTTTTTCGGAGTGTTATTTTCGCTAAAGGGATAAACACATTTTTCATTCAAAGAATCTTTCCGAAGGATAGGGTTGTCAAATTAGCTCTCGCGATCGCGTAATGATGTTTTAATTTCGGAAGTGCTGACGCGCACGATTCTTGTGCTGGTCGATCCAGAGACGCGTAATAAAGAGTTACTTCCGATTGATCGAGTGAATCTACAATGAAAGGGGAAAGGGTGCTTTCGGCTTGTCGCGCGCTCTAAAAGCACAATCTGCGCCTATGTATTAACCCTCGTGCTCTCACGTCGCGAGTGTGCGAGACGCACCTGTTTATGTGGGTCGCGACACGACGCGTTATTATCGTCCCGGTGTTAAAAGTGGTACGCTTATGAGCCGCCCACGAGTAGAATATAGGTTAACATTCTCCTCGCGATTTTCCACCGTCCTCTTTTCAAAGGGACGCCCTCGAACTCGCGGAGATGGAGATCCACGTGATCCTCGAACGAGATGGACAGATAGCGTTCGAGAGCGCCGCGTCACACAAATCCGCGTCACGCAAATCCGCGTAGAAAAAATATCGAGGAGAGGCGCGCGCGCGCGAGCACACACACACATACATACATTTGTAAAGGATGCTTCGCGGCCGGTTTCTTCCTCTCTATTTTCTTTTTCCGAGTCCCCGACTTTCCGAGCTTGTCGTCTGAGGGTGGATTTTTGCCTCGAGTGTTTTCACGCGATCGCTCGCATGCATGCCAACGATTAAAACGACGTTTCTCACGCTTTTCTGAGATCGTGAGACAGCAATGCAATTTATGGAGACATCCTTGTGAGAATTTTAATAGAGAGAGGATGCGAATTATACATATTCTCGATTGCGAATGATTATATGTAATACAGTATAAAATATATTTAATTGATTTAAAATAGATGTAGATATAAGTATTTTTTAATGAATATCTAACGCAACATAATATTGATGTAAGTTACATAATTTTAATGAAGTCTTTTGCTTTGCTATTGTTGTTATAAAATATCTGATCTGTTCTCTCTCTATTCTATATAATAGCAAATATAATAGCAAATTACATTGCTGTGTGAATTTATAAGTTTGTTGAGCGTAGCTTGAAAAATTAGAAATTAGATAATAAGATGTCTAATATTTAATTAAGGCATTCCCAAATAATAATTGGGATACTCTCAAAAATGTAGTTTAGTTTATTTACATTGGATATTTATTTTCGATTAATAACGTGTTGTATGGATCATGTGTATAAAGATTGAAGGTGCACGATGCATGCCTTTGGCTTTAATATAGGTGTGTGTGAAGCTAGCGTCTCATTTTGCGGAAACTCACGAATTATTGAGAGTTCTGACTTCCTTTTCAATAGTTCTAGAGTTCCTGATAGTTTAAATAAATAGTTCTGGCCTTTAAAGCCAAAAAACGCGCAAGTACAAACTGAGACGCTAGGTTCACGCAGCGTCTCACTTTGTCCTACACAAGTTCCACCACTGTATCTCATCAGATTTTGCGAGATCTATAGTTCTATAACAGTTCTATAAAGAGTTCTGCCATATAAAAGCAAAAAAATTAATTATAAGGTAGTAAAAAAAAATTTCAATGTAACGAGTATACCGAGTTGAGACGCCAGTTGAAATCTCGGATTTCCGGTTTATGTAAAATATTTTTCGAGTAGTTCTGAGCATATTGAAGCATTTTCTAAAAAGTTCTCAGCACTAGCAATGTTGTATAATTTTAAATAAATGAATAACGCTCGAGAATCAGGATTTTATCGAAAATAGACTGAGACGCTGTAGGAAATCTCGGAGTTCTGGCTTATATAAAATATTCTTCGTATAGTTCTAAGCATACTGAAGCAATTTCTAAACAGTTCCGGGCATTGGCAATGTTGTATAATTTTTAAATAAATTAATAACGCTCGAAAATCAGGAATTTATCGAGAATAGGGTGAGACGCTGGCCGTATTTCGACAGTTCTGAGGGTTCTATTAAAATTTTCGTGTAGTTCTGAACGTGCTCTAACGTTTTCTAAAGAGTTCTGGCGATAAGCATTATTCAATAATTTTTTAAATAATTTTTATCGCCCGAGAAAGACGCATTTACAGGTATATGGGTGAGACGCTGTAGGAAATCTCGGAGTTCTGGCTTATATAAAATATTTTTCGTATAGTTGTAAGCATACTGAAGCAATTTCTGAAGAGTTCCGGGCATTGGCAATGTTGTATAATTTTAAATAAATTAATAACGCTCGAAAATCAGGAATTTATCGAGAATAGGGTGAGACGCTGGCCGTATTTCGACAGTTCTGAGGGTTCTATTAAAATTTTCGTGTAGTTCTGAACGTGCTCTAACGTTTTCTACAGAGTTCTGGCGATAAGCATTATTCAATAATTTTTTAAATAATTTTTATCGCCCGAGAAAGACGCATTTACGGGTATATGGGTGAGACGCTGTATTAATCTCGGAGTTCTGGCTTATATAAAATATTTTTCGTATAATTCTAAGTGTATTGAAGTAATTTCTGAAGAGTTCCGGGCATTGGCAATGTTGTATAATTTTAAATAAATTAATAACGCTCGAAAATCAGGATTTTATCGAGAATAGACTGAGATGCTGTAGGAAATCTCGGAGTTCTGGCTTATATAAAATATTCTTCGTATAGTTCTAAGCATACTGAAGCAATTTCTAAACAGTTCCGGGCATTGGCAATGTTGTATAATTTTTAAATAAATTAATAACGCTCGAAAATCAGGAATTTATCGAGAATAGAGTGAGACGCTGGCCGTATTCCGACAGTTCTGTGGGTTCTATTAAAATTTTCGTGTAGTTCTGAACGTGTTCTAACGTTTTCTAAAGAGTTCTGGCGATAAGCATTATTTAATAATTTTTTAAATAATTTTTATCGCCCGAGAAAGACGCATTTACGGGTATATGGGTGAGACGCTGTAGGAAATCTCGGAGTTCTGGCTTATATAAAATATTTTTCGTATAAGTTCTAAGTGTATTGAAGTAATTTCTGAAGAGTTCCGGGCATTGGCAATGTTGTATAATTTTAAATAAATTAATAACGCTCGAAAATCAGGATTTTATCGAGAATAGACTGAGACGCTGTAGGAAATCTCGGAGTTCTGGCTTATATAAAATATTCTTCGTATAGTTCTAAGCATACTGAAGCAATTTCTAAACAATTCCGAGCATTGGCAATGTTGTATAATTTTTAAATAAATTAATAACGCTCGAAAATCAGGAATTTATCGAGAATAGAGGTGAGACGCTGGCCGTATTTCGACAGTTCTGTGGGTTCTATTAAAATTTTCGTGTAGTTCTGAAACGTGCTCTAACGTTTTCTAAAGAGTTCTGGCGATAAGCATTATTCAATAATTTTTTAAATAATTTTTATCGCCCGAGAAAGACGCATTTACGGGTATATGGGTGAGACGCTGTAGGAAATCTCGGAGTTCTGCCTTATATAAAATAGTTCTAGTATAGTTTTTAATATATTTGTGCAATTTTTTAAGAGTTTCCGACATTATCAATATCTTATGATTTTTTAATAAAATAATATCGCCTATAAAAAGAGTACGTACTGGAACTGGTATAAAACGTTGTATGTTCGCCAGAATTCTTTAGAAAACGTTAGAGCACGTTCAGAACTACACGAAAATTTTAATAGAACCCACAGAACTGTCGAAATACGGTCAGCGTCTCACCCTATTCTCGATAAATTCCTGATTTTCGAGCGTTATTAATTTATTTAAAAATTATACAACATTGCCAATGCCCGGAACTGTTTAGAAATTGCTTCAGTATGCTTAGAATTATACGAAGAATATTTTATATAAGCCAGAACTCCGAGATTTCCTACAGCGTCTCAGTCTATTCTCGATAAATTCCTGATTTTCGAGCGTTATTAATTTATTTAAAATTATACAACATTGCCAATGCCCGGAACTCTTCAGAAATTACTTCAATACACTTAGAATTATACGAAAAATATTTTATATAAGCCAGAACTCCGAGATTTCCTACAGCGTCTCACCCATATACCGTAAATGCGTCTTTCTCGGGCGATAAAAATTATTTAAAAAATTATTAAATAATGCTTATCGCCAGAACTATTTAGAAAACGTTAGAACACGTTCAGAACTACACGAAAATTTTAATAGAACCCACAGAACTGTCGGAATACGGCCAGCGTCTCACTCTATTCTCGATAAATTCCTGATTTTCAAGCGTTATTAATTTATTTAAAATTATACAACATTGCCAATGCCCGGAACTCTTCAGAAATTGCTTCAGTATGCTTACAACTATACGAAAAATATTTTATATAAGCCAGAACTCCGAGAATTAATACAGCGTCTCACCCATATACCCGTAAATGCGTCTTTCTCGGGCGATAAAAATTATTTAAAAAATTATTGAATAATGCTTATCGCCAGAACTCTTTAGAAAACGTTAGAGCACGTTTCAGAACTACACGAAAATTTTAATAGAACCCACAGAACTGTCGAAATACGGCCAGCGTCTCACCCTATTCTCGATAAATTCCTGATTTTCAAGCGTTATTAATTTATTTAAAAATTACACAACATTGCCAATGCCCGGAACTCTTCAGAAATTACTTCAATACACTTAGAACTATACGAAGAATATTTTATATAAGCCAGAACTCCGAGATTTCCTACAGCGTCTCACCCATATACCCGTAAATGCGTCTTTCTCGAGCGATAAAAATTATTTAAAAAATTATTAAATAATGCTTATCGCCAGAACTCTTTAGAAAACGTTAGAACACGTTCAGAACTACACGAAAATTTTAATAGAACCCACAGAACTGTCGGAATACGGCCAGCGTCTCACTCTATTCTCGATAAATTCCTGATTTTCGAGCGTTATTAATTTATTTAAAATTATACAACATTGCCAATGCCCGGAACTCTTCAGAAATTGCTTCAGTATGCTTACAACTATACGAAAAATATTTTATATAAGCCAGAACTCCGAGATTTCCTACAGCGTCTCACCCATATACCCGTAAATGCGTCTTTCTCGGGCGATAAAAATTATTTAAAAAATTATTGAATAATGCTTATCGCCAGAACTCTGTAGAAAACGTTAGAGCACGTTCAGAACTACACGAAAATTTTAATAGAACCCTCAGAACTGTCGAAATACGGCCAGCGTCTCACCCTATTCTCGATAAATTCCTGATTTTCGAGCGTTATTAATTTATTTAAAATTATACAACATTGCCAATGCCCGGAACTCTTCAGAAATTGCTTCAGTATGCTTACAACTATACGAAAAATATTTTATATAAGCCAGAACTCCGAGATTTCCTACAGCGTCTCACCCATATACCTGTAAATGCGTCTTTCTCGGGCGATAAAAATTATTTAAAAAATTATTGAATAATGCTTATCGCCAGAACTCTTTAGAAAACGTTAGAGCACGTTCAGAACTACACGAAAATTTTAATAGAACCCTCAGAACTGTCGAAATACGGCCAGCGTCTCACCCTATTCTCGATAAATTCCTGATTTTCGAGCGTTATTAATTTATTTAAAAATTATACAACATTGCCAATGCCCGGAACTGTTTAGAAATTGCTTCAGTATGCTTAGAACTATACGAAGAATATTTTATATAAGCCAGAACTCCGAGATTTCCTACAGCGTCTCAGTCTATTCTCGATAAATTCCTGATTTTCGAGCGTTATTAATTTATTTAAAATTATACAACATTGCCAATGCCCGGAACTCTTCAGAAATTACTTCAATACACTTAGAATTATACGAAAAATATTTTATATAAGCCAGAACTCCGAGATTTCCTACAGCGTCTCACCCATATACCCGTAAATGCGTCTTTCTCGGGCGATAAAAATTATTTAAAAAATTATTAAATAATGCTTATCGCCAGAACTATTTAGAAAACGTTAGAACACGTTCAGAACTACACGAAAATTTTAATAGAACCCACAGAACTGTCGGAATACGGCCAGCGTCTCACTCTATTCTCGATAAATTCCTGATTTTCGAAGCGTTATTAATTTATTTAAAATTATACAACATTGCCAATGCCCGGAACTCTTCAGAAATTGCTTCAGTATGCTTACAACTATACGAAAAATATTTTATATAAGCCAGAACTCCGAGATTTCCTACAGCGTCTCACCCATATACCCGTAAATGCGTCTTTCTCGGGCGATAAAAATTATTTAAAAAATTATTGAATAATGCTTATCGCCAGAACTCTGTAGAAAACGTTAGAGCACGTTCAGAACTACACGAAAATTTTAATAGAACCCTCAGAACTGTCGAAATACGGCCAGCGTCTCACCCTATTCTCGATAAATTCCTGATTTTCGAGCGTTATTAATTTATTTAAAAATTATACAACATTGCCAATGCCCGGAACTGTTTAGAAATTGCTTCAGTATGCTTAGAACTATACGAAGAATATTTTATATAAGCCAGAACTCCGAGATTTCCTACAGCGTCTCACCCATATACCCGTAAATGCGTCTTTCTCGAGCGATAAAAATTATTTAAAAAATTATTAAATAATGCTTATCGCCAGAACTCTTTAGAAAACGTTAGAACACGTTCAGAACTACACGAAAATTTTAATAGAACCCTCAGAACTGTCGAATACGGCCAGCGTCTCACTCTATTCTCGATAAATTCCTGATTTTCGAGCGTTATTAATTTATTTAAAATTATACAACATTGCCAATGCCCGGAACTCTTCAGAAATTGCTTCAGTATGCTTACAACTATACGAAAAATATTTTATATAAGCCAGAACTCCGAGATTTCCTACAGCGTCTTACCCATATACCCGTAAATGCGTCTTTCTCGGGCGATAAAAATTATTTAAAAAATTATTGAATAATGCTTATCGCCAGAACTCTGTAGAAAACGTTAGAGCACGTTCAGAACTACACGAAAATTTTAATAGAACCCTCAGAACTGTCGAAATACGGCCAGCGTCTCACCCTATTCTCGATAAATTCCTGATTTTCGAGCGTTATTAATTTATTTAAAATTATACAACATTGCCAATGCCCGGAACTCTTCAGAAATTGCTTCAGTATGCTTACAACTATACGAAAAATATTTTATATAAGCCAGAACTCCGAGATTTCCTACAGCGTCTCACCCATATACCTGTAAATGCGTCTTTCTCGGGCGATAAAAATTATTTAAAAAATTATTGAATAATGCTTATCGCCAGAACTCTTTAGAAAACGTTAGAGCACGTTCAGAACTACACGAAAATTTTAATAGAACCCTCAGAACTGTCGAAATACGGCCAGCGTCTCACCCTATTCTCGATAAATTCCTGATTTTCGAGCGTTATTAATTTATTTAAAAATTATACAACATTGCCAATGCCCGGAACTGTTTAGAAATTGCTTCAGTATGCTTAGAACTATACGAAGAATATTTTATATAAGCCAGAACTCCGAGATTTCCTACAGCGTCTCAGTCTATTTTCGATAAAATCCTGATTCTCGAGCGTTATTCATTTATTTAAAATTATACAACATTGCTAGTGCTGAGAACTTTTTAGAAAATGCTTCAATATGCTCAGAACTACTCGAAAAATATTTTACATAAACCGGAAATCCGAGATTTCAACTGGCGTCTCAACTCGGTATACTCGTTACATTGAAATTTTTTTTTACTACCTTATAATTAATTTTTTTGCTTTTATATGGCAGAACTCTTTATAGAACTGTTATAGAACTATAGATCTCGCAAAATCTGATGAGATACAGTGGTGGAACTTGTGTAGGACAAAGTGAGACGCTGCGTGAACCTAGCGTCTCAGTTTGTACTTGCGCGTTTTTTGGCTTTAAAGGCCAGAACTATTTATTTAAACTATCAGGAACTCTAGAACTATTGAAAAGGAAGTCAGAACTCTCAATAATTCGTGAGTTTCCGCAAAATGAGACGCTAGCTTCACACACACTTAATATAGCGATCGAACGAACATGACGGGAAGCCTCCGATCGAATTTATGAAACCCGCGGCGGGGGGAATGCGGCTGTGCTTTGATAGTGTTAGAACGTGTTACGAGAGTGAGCAATTCTCATAATCGATAACGTTTTCGATGTTATCATTTCAAAATCTAGGTATCGGCACAACTTGTGTTTTATTGAATACACAGGGCGTACCAGATGTACGATGTAATATTATTTGCGCGTCGTTGAGTCATGTTTTTCATTCGAATGTATCGCTCGCGATAAACGTACTCCGAAGAAATAAAAATTTCGTTTGTGGTCGATTAGATGAGGTTGAAGACTTTTCTCTCTGTCGTTTATTTTTTAATTTAATTAAAGATTATTTATTTACGTAAGTTTTACTTTAAAAGGTTATTGTTCTTTCATTAATAATTTACTTCCATTAAGTAATTTACTAAATAATAGACAAAATAAATAATAAAAATTAAAACAAATTAGCGTGCACACACGTATAAACGGTTAACTTTAATTGATTTTATTGTATTGTTCAAATCTCTTCTCTTACTTTTACGATCCAATATTAATATTATTTTGAATCGATACTCTCTTTATACTCTGAAGATTATTATTCCCGCGTACTTACACTTACCTGCTTGTTGTCTTTGTCGATGATAGTACAGTTGTTCAAATAATAAGTATAACGAAAGGAGATTGAGTTGAAAATTTCCGGATACTCCTCGTGCGCACGGATGCACATACATACGAAACATTCAGATAAAGACGTTTGCGCGACGTGTATGCCAGTGAAAAATTAAAATGGCCCCGCGTACGATCGTAAAGAAAGTCGTGAAACAATTCTAACGACCGACATGCTCGAACTTTGCTTCTCGGCGCCAGCACGTTCATGACCCACCCGAGGTTGATGCTCGCATACGGCATATACATTGCTCTCATGGCGGGAAAATGAAAACGGCCGAATAAAATAAACTTGAATATGATACACTGTTTGTATAACATTTACATATTAATGATGAGGAAGCATTACATCTTTTTTCCCACACTCCGTGTACATGGGTAGCATTGATTACATTATCTTTTGTGTCAATGAGATGCGGAGTTGCTGGTATTTTTCGACATTAAAAGCCTGGCGTAACGTTGCACAGAAATGTTAAAGAAATTCATGCAAATCGTTCGATTATTATGCATAACTGGCAATACGTCTGGCGCGATTGCGTGCCCTTTAGGATTAATCGTAAGTGCATTCGCGTGAAAAACGCTACGCGAACACAATACGATCGCGCGGCGATTTCCAACCGCTGCATATTTATTCGAGCGGCATTTAATTAATATCGGGCGTTTAATTAATCTAACAATAAGTGGACGCGAAAACACGTGGTGCAATTGAACGGGCAACGATAGAGGAGGACGGAAGTGCAGCGAAATTTTCTCAACACGTGCAGGGGTGCAAGGGCACGCGCATTTGAAAGAGTTCATTGCTATCTGATCCCAGAAATAACTTCTGGTCAGTCGATCGCAATTAATTCGCGGCGAAAAGCAGACAGCGTAATCTCGCGAGATAAAAATAAAGTTCGTGCCTCGCGTACGGATTCATCCGCCGTATTCGAAGGGCAAACATAAAGGCGATATTCGAAGGGCAAACATAAAGGTGGAAAAAGTTTAATTGACATCGTAGCCGTGCGATATACACACTCCGTGAGGAAAATAAAATGTAGATACCCTAGCGCGATAGGATGTAATCAAGGGCGGGTCCCAAGTTCGCACCGCTGAGCTTCATTCAACTTTAGAAACGAAGCGCAATGCATCTTTAATTAAATCTCCGGCTGGCCGGCGCGTTCTAGATTGAAATATATTCTAGGAATTTCTCCGCTACCTCGGTTTTTTTCTTCTGCTGCAAAGGACAGAACCGTGATTTCGATGATCGTGTTTCGAACGCGATTAAAATCGAGATCACGGGGTCTCGAAATACGTATCCATTTGACCTCACAAGCAGAATCTGCAATAAGAAATTCACAAATTAAATTTAAAGTCGTCGGTAATCTTGAATTTAAAAATGCATTTCCAACTGTCTTTTCAGATAATTGCTGAAGTGCTTCCGTTTTAATCTTTGATAAGCGAAGCTATTAAATAAAAAGGCTAGCAGCTTCGGTGAGATTACCGCAATTAGGCAATTTGCAATAATGACATAATTAATGAAAATGGTTGAATAATGCGTTGACAAATGCGTTATGCAATTTTTCGCGATCCTTGCTTATTGTCGTAACATAATTTTGCAACGTGGTAAAATCTTACGTGGGAATTGTTTTTCATTGAACATTTTCTTTACGTATTGGAAATTCAAATGCATAGTTCCGGACAGTGGAAATTTCAAAGCGAATTCCCGTGTAGGAGGCAACAACTTCATTTTCCTTCTCTTTTCGCGATGTGGCTTAGCTGCATATATGTCCACCTGCTCGTAACAGTTTGTCCTGATACAGCTGCGTTGAACTATTACCTCCAATCTCTCTCCCCTCCTCCTTCCGTCGTTCTCTCCCCTTAGGCATCTTCAGTTTCCCTGAGTTTATACCATTTCCGCTTTTCATCCCGATGGTACCTGATTATTCCCGCACGATAATGTTCCTCGTCACGATCGTCCTGCATGTTAAGCGAGTCTTGACTAATGATAAAGATGAGCCGGTACAGGTATGTGAGATGATGGTTACCAAATTACAGTTCTCGTATTCGCACAGCGTCCTTGCGCGCAATGATGACGGGTTGCATATCGATATACATATGTCTCGTGAAATTTTCATTGATTTAACGTAAACATTGGCTTACATATAGGAACATATGAATATTGAGGAAATAAAAATCTCCTGTTCCTCCATGTATATTATGTACATAAGTCGTGATATATATTTTATATGAATTCGGAAGAATCGTTATGGAATA